>VMDR010006866.1:0-43258 GCA_007922815.1 Macrotus californicus | reverse complement strand
GTTTGATTTTTTATTCAGTATTATCTATCTTTTCTATAACTGAATAATCTAATGATAAGAAAAGTAAGATAGTGTTTATATTATAAAAATTTATAACTTACAGAAATAAAATAAAGTCCCCCATAATCCTATCCATTAACCATGAACTAACATAGGGGTACATAGTTTTACCCATACTTTTTCCAGGAACATTTTATTTTATTACTTGGTTTTATTTTATTTTATTGCCATTTTCTGTTTATTACAAAAACTAAGCAAAACCATCAAACTTTCCCATGTTACTTTTTTCTGATCATTTTTTTTTTGTTTTTCATAAAAGTCAAGCAGACACAGCTAAGGTACTTGGTTTCCCACTGTTAAAAGAATTTCCTAACTTCAGAATTATTGATAGGAAGATACTCTTTAGAATATCAAATTGTCACTGAATCGCACTCTGTAGTGATACTCTGAGGCTGCCCAGGTTGACTTTAAAACCTTTCACTTAAGAGGGTAGGATTGAGGTGGGGAGGTGAGGATGGGTGGGGTTGGGGGGAGTGGTTGAGGGGAAAATGTGCTTGAACAACATTAAAAATTGATTAATGAATTAATTAAAAAATAAAACCTTCCACTTAGAAGTTACATAATCTTGGACAAGTATCTTAATATGTGAGCAAAAATTACATGTATCCCAAAATGTTGTTAAAAGAGATAAATGAAATAAGAAAATAATACACTTATTCCAGTGTCTGGTCATAGTGAGAACAGAGTAAAAGCAAGTAATAATATTAATAATAGTATTGAAGTAATATTTGTTTTTTATTTTTAAAAATTTTTATTTTTAACTTACTTTCAATATTGTTATGCATTGGTTTCAGATATACAGCATAGTGGTTAGACAATCATATACTTTACAAAGTGTTCCCCTGATATTTCCAGTATCTACCTGGCACCATACATAGTTATTGCAGTATTATTGACTATATTCCCTATGCTGTAAATATCCTCATGACTATTCTGTAACTACCAGTTTGTACTTCCTAATCCTTTGAGCTCTCTCACCCAGTCTCCCAAGCCCCCTCCCCTTTAGCATCCCCTGGCCTATTTTCTGTGTCTATGAGCCTCTTTTCATTTTGTTTGTTCATTTATTTTTTATTTTTTATTTCACATATAAGTGAAATCACATCTTTGCCTTTCCGTGACTGACTTATTTCACTGAACAGAATACCCTCTAGGTCAATCTATGCTGTCGCAAGTGGTAAGAGGTCATTCTTTTTCATGGTTGAGTAATATTCCATTATACATATGTACTATCACTTTTTAAAAATATATTTCATTGATTATGCTATTATAGTTGTCCCATTTTTTTCTCCCTTTTATTCCCCTCTGCCTTGTACCCCTTTCCCACCAGCATTCCCCCACCTTAGTTCATGTCCATGGGTCATACATTATGTTCTTTGGCTTCTCCATTTCCCATACTATTCTTAACCTCTTCCTGTCTACTTTGTTCCTACCATTTATGCTTCTTATTCCCAGTACCTTTTCCCCATTCTCCCTCACCACGCCCCGCTGATAAACTCCCATGTGATCTCCATTTCTGTGATTCTGTTCCTGTACTATTTGTTTGCTTAGTTTGTTTTTCTTTTTGTTTTTGTTTTTTTAGGTTCAGTTGTTGATAGTTGTGAGTTTGTTGTCATTTTACTGTTCATATTTTTTATCTTCTTCTTTTTCTTAGATAAGTCCCTTAACATTTCATACAATAAGCTCTTGGTGATGATAAACTTCTTTAATTTGACCTTATCTGGGAAGCACTTTATCTGACCTTCCATTCTAAATGATAGCTTTGCTGGATAGAGTAATCTTGGATGTAGGTTCTTGCCCTTCATGACTTGGAATACTTCTTTCCAGCCCCATCTTGCCTGCAAGGTTTCTTTTGAGAAATCAGCTGAGAGTCTTATGGGCACTCCTTTGTAGGTAACTGTCTCCTTTTCTCTTTCTGCTTTTAAGATTCTCTCCTTATCTTTAATCTTGTATAATGTGATTATAATGTGCCTTGGTGAGTACTTCCTTGGGTCCAACTTCTTTGGGACTCTCTGGGCTTCCTGGACTCCCTGGAAGTCTATTTCCTTTGCCATATTTGGGAAGTCCTCTTTCATTAATTTTTCAAATAAGTTTTCAACTTCTTCCTCTTCTCCTTCTGGTGCCCCTATAATTTGGATATTGGTACATTTAAAGTTGTCCCTGAGGTTCCTAAGCCTCTCCTCATTTTTTTGCATTCTTGTTTCTTCATTCTGTTCTGGTTGAATCTTTATTTCTTTCTTCTTCTCCAAACCATTGATTTGAGCGCCAGTTTCCTTCTCATCACTGTTGGTTCCCTGTTCATTTTTCTTTATTTCACTTTGCATAGCCTTCACTTTTTCTTCTGTTTTGCAACCATATTCAACCATTTCTGTGAACATCCTGATTACCAGTGTTTTGAACTGTACATCTGGTAGGTTGACTATCTCTTCATCACTTTGTTGTATTTTTTCGGGAGCTTTGATATGTTTTTTCATTTGGGCCATATTTTGTTGTCTTGGTGTGCCTGTAAAGCTATAGTTTTACATAGTAAGGGGTGAAGCCTTAGGTGTTCACCAGGGCAGGGCAACCCACATCGTTGTATGTGGGGGAGGGATCTGAGAGGGAACGATGCCACTTGCTCGACTCTCGGCCAGCTTTCAGTCACTTCCTCTGCTACCCACAAGCAAATTGGGTCCTTCTGGTGCTGATTCCTGGGTGGGTGGGTATGTTTATGTTCTAGGACCCTGTGGGTCTCTCCAATGAACTCTCCTGTGAGGTTGGGAGTTTCTCCCGCTGCTGCCTCAACCCCCACAGGTGTTTTCAGTCAGAGGTCTTGAGGCTTTATTTCCCAGCGCTGGAACCCTGAGTTTCGTGGTCTGTCTCTCCAGTTGTTCTTCCTGGTTTATCTGCACATAAATGTGGGACCGCCAGCCGCCGCCTCGCCTGGTCGGCCAGCTGCCACTTTGCCCACCCAGGTCCTCCAACTACCACCTTGCCACAAGTCCTCTCTGCCCCGGTTCCCGTCTCCACCCCTCCTACCGGTCTGGATGAATGTTTCTTCTTTAACTCCTTAGTTGTCAGACTTCCATACATTTTGATTTTCTGGAAGTTCTGGTTATTTTTTGTTTTTAAATTTGTTCTTGTCCTTCTTTTGGTTGTGCAAGGAGGCAAAGTGTATCTACCTATGCCTCCATTTTGGCCGGAAGTTGCTACTTTTTTATACACTTGTCTATTGATGGGCACTTGGTCTGCTTCCATATCTTGGTTATTGTAAATAATACTGCAGTGAACACACGAGTGCATATATTCTTTTGAATTAGTGTTTTGGGGATAAATACCCAGAAGTGGAATTGCTGAGCATAAGGCAATTCTGTTTTTAATATTTTGAGGAAACTCCACACTGTTTTCAATAGTGGTTGTATTTCCGGGAAATTTCAAAAGTTGTTGGAATCATCCTATGTACAAAATTTAGTAATATTTTAAAAACCAACTAATGTTATAGCAAAAGCTTTCTCATTATTAAAAATTTAAGACAAATACTTATTTTAATGAGTATGCCATATTTAAAAATATAGATGGACCATAATTTACTTCCCCTTTCTTCTATTGTTGAATAGCTACATTATTTCTAGATTGACTTTTGATTCAAAATAATGAAAAAATACACACATCTACAATATCTTTGAGGCCTTCTGAAACTGCATGATAGTAAAAGGATTTCTGTTCTGTTTTGGCACACGTTGCCAAGGATGAAGAGAACAGGAAAGGGAAAATACACATACACAAAGCCAATTTTGAAAGCTGGAAGGCAGATAGACAAGTGATAACCTACTTAACTGACCAGAGAAACTGAATCTAAAGCCATCGATGCAGAAATCCAAGATGTAATTTGATTTAAATTTCAGAACCCACAAAAGGCATTAAGTATTAGGTGAGCTTTAGGTTTTTGGTAGATGCCCTTTATTTACTTGAGAAAGTTCCTTTCTATTCCTAGGTTTTTGAGAATTATGATCAGGAACTGATGTTGGATTTTGTCAAATGCTTCTTTTTGCATGTATTGAGAAGTCACAGGCTTTTCATTTTAGACTGTTGATATGATGGATTGCATTGATTGATATTTTAAAATTATGGTAAAGTACATAAAACATAAAATTTACCATTTTAAGCATACAATTAAGTAGCATTAAGTATATTTACAATATTGTGCTACCATCACCACTTTCTAGTTCCAAAATATTTTTATCATTGTAAACAGCAATCTCATACACATGTGGTGAAGGTTTGTCTTTTTTTTTTTTTAATTTTTAGAGAGAGGGGAGGGGAGGGAGAAAGAGAGGAAAGAAAACATCAATGTGTGAGAGAAACATCAATCAGTTGCTTCTCACACGTGCCCCAACAGGAAACCAGGCCTGCAACCCAGGAATGTACCCTGACTGGAAATCAAACCAGCAACCTTTCACTTTGTGGGAAGATGCTCAAAAAACTGAGCCACAGGGGTCAGGGTCATGTGGGAAAATTTTTGACTACAAATTCAATTTCTTTAATAGAGATCATTAAATCTATTCAGATCATTGATTTCTTTTTTTTTTAAATGATTTTATTTATTAATTTTCAGAGAGAGGAGAAGGGAGGGAGAAAGAGAGGGAGAGAAACATCAATATGTGAGAGAAACATCAACTTGTTGTCTCTCGCATACCCCCAACTGGGGACCTGGCTGGCAACCCAGGCATGTGTCCTGACTGGGAATCCAACCGGCGACCTTTCGATTCGCAGGCCAGTGCTCAATCCACTGAGCCATACCAGCCGAGGCTGGATCATTGATTTCTCATTGCTTGGGTCTTGGGTATTTGTCTTTCAAGGAACTTGTCTAATTTATCTAAGTTATCCAATTTATTGGTATAAAGTTATTAATAATATTCCTTTAATATCATTTTAGCCCTGGCCAGTGTGACTCAGTTGGTTGAAGTGTCTTCCCATAACTGAAATTATCTTTGGATTTAATTATCTTTAAATATAAATAAGAATATAAATCTCATATTTATCCACAAAGTTATGATTTCCAGTGTTCTTCATTCCCCTGCATATTCCATCTCACATCATTTTCTTTCTGCTTCAAGACATTTTTAAAAACAATTCTTATAGTGCATCTCTACTCATGATGAATTCTTTGTTTTTGGACATTGAAAAGTCATTATTTTGTCATCATTTTAAAAAGGTCTTTCCGATGCATATCGCACTCTAACTCATCAGATTTTTCTTTCAAAGAGGAATAAAGATTCCCCATGCACCGAATATAGGGGAATGCTCTGGACCCTGTGCAGATCTCTGGCGTTTTCTCTGTACAGTTCTTGCCTCTGCCATACTCTGCCTTGCAAACTCCAGCTGCACTGCCTTCCTCAAACTACCAGTGATGTCTCAAGTCAGGGAGACTGCTGGCTCCACAAGAGGGACCACTCCGTGCTGTGGCCTAGAAACTTTCCCCAGTCAATGATGAGGGGCAATCATAGACTTCATCTGTCCCACAATTTTCATTTTCTGATGTCAAATGGTTTAAAAGCAGTTGTTTCATATATTTTGCCAGTTTCTTGAGTTGTTTTAGATAGAAGAGTAAATTCAGTCATTCTACTCCATTTTGGCCAGAAGTAGAAGTCATCCATATAGATTTTATCTGGCCTATAACAGGGGCAAGTCCTGTTATTTAGCACTGTCTGATTTGGAAGATCATGAAAGGTATTGTAATCACAGGGGGATAAAAAGGATCATTCTAGTCAAGAATTTGAATTGAAAACAGATTCGCCTTTCTGTCTCTAGATCTGAGAATCAATTACAATTAACATTAGAACCTTTTTCAGTGTAAGTTCAGTGATTCAACATTCCAACAGTGTTTCCTCAATTTTCAATTAGGATTATGCACAGATGGAGACTCTTAGCTGAGGTCTCAGCCCAGTCTCCTGTTGTTGACATCTTCCTCATGTTGTCATATTGCTGTCACAATCTCTAGTTCAGACCCAAGAGACAAGTGTGAAGTGCACTTATCTCCTGTGTCTGAACTAGATCACAACTCAGCTTTCGTAAGGTTAGATATTTATGATATATTTTGGAAAAACTTATAAAGCAACGATGTTTGCTTTTCACAACTAAAAGTGTTAAGGAAAGGTAGAAGTTTTGAAATTATATACTTTTTGGTTATTTGTTAACATTCTTAAATCAGCAAACTGAGATCTGTTTTTAGTGGTCTTACAGCAATTTTCTAGAAAGGAAACTCCAGAATGTCATTTTTTTTTTTTTTGGTGTATATATATTTAATATTTTCATCCATGTCTTTATAAAGGACTGCTTACCTGCCTGGGATCTTTATCTAGAGATCATCTATGCGAGAGGTTGTGGCACAATAATGACAATTTGCCTTCAGCATCCAGGAAATTAGAGAAGAAAACTTTACCTAGAATAAATGGGTAGTAAATCACTGTGACTTCTTTTCCTCCTTCGTCAACTTCCTGACCCCCACCATTCCTTGTGAAATAGGTGAAATTAGGTAGCAGTGAATGTCTGCAGTAGGATCTGTGTGTTGGGAGGTATATGTATGCAAGGAAAAGCCAAGATCCCTTCATTTATATTGATGGGATGGGAATGGGAGCAGATGGATATTTTGCTGATTTGCGTAAAAGCCTCTGGTCTTTCTTATCTCCAGCTGGTGGAGCTATCTCATTCTCTCCTAGTATATCTTTTGTATATTACATAATAGCACTTAGACCTCCAGGAGACACTGGGGTGGCGTCGGGTGGGGTGGCAGGTGCTGGCATCAAAATATGCTTGAGAATGATACCTGCCATTTCAGCAAGTCAGTGAGTGCACAAATTGAGGCACAGGTGTTGGAAGAAGGCACTGGAAATCTATTATGAGTGCTGCTCTCCATTTCTAGAAGCAAATGCCTCAGTGAATGACATTATTATACTTTCATCACCTAAATTACTTCTACTTCTATAAAACTCTGAGTTTTAAAAATCATCCTTGCCTCACACATTCAAGTTTATGGCCTTATAACTGGGTGGAACAAGTGTGTGGAGAGGTAGGTAGCATTGTTTTCTCTTTTATCAAATAGTAACTACTATAAATGATCTTTTTTGATTGCAAATGACTTAAGTACGTAAACTTTGGGCTTCTAGTAATTTGTGTCTTTTCAACTAAGCAAGACATTAAAACAAAAAGCCAAAATTAAGACAACATTTTTTGACAGCCAGTTCAGGGAACACAGACTTGGAAAGATCTTTGGCAGTCAAAAAACATACCTCCTTTGCCAACTCAGAAGCTTTGGATCAATCCCCACTCCTCACGGTTTACTTGGAGTACGGCATAGTCTAGTACCCACTATTGATTTTATATTTGGCAAACAGCTTCTTTTCTTTGCCAAGTTAACAATGCCATGATCTAGCCAAATAGTTCCTTACAGTTACCTTAGTTTTAAAGGTGTGACATTCATTGTGTTTCAAATTTCAAAAGCCTAAAACTTGGCATAATTCCTGATATGGCTCATACACTCTTTTCTTCTTTCTTTTTCTTCCTTTCTTTTTTCTTTCTTTCTTCTTTCTTTCTTTCTTTCTTTCTTTCTTTCTTTCTTTCTTTCTTTCTTTCTTTCTTTCTTTCTTTCTCTTTCCTTCCTCCCTTCCTCCCTTCCTCCCTCCCTTCCTTCCTTCCTTCCTTCCTCCCTTCCTTCCTTCCTTCCTCCCTTCCTTCCTCCCTTCCTCCCTTCCTTCCTTCCTTCCTTTCTTCTTTCCTTCCTTCCTTCCTCTCGCTCCTCCTTTTGTCTGTCTTTCTGTCTTTTCCACTTCCCTCTCCTTTCTTTTTTTACATGCTCGTCATGATAATTTAATTTACAAAAAGAAAACCAAGCATTTAACTCACAGGCCTATGGCCTTCATTTGACCCAAAAATAAGACCACAATAAAAAAGAATTGTGAGTGAGACCTGTCAGGCTTTTAGTTACCTGAGGGCAATAGGCAAGGAGTGACCTAATATCCTGGTTGCTGAGGGAAAGCAATTCCTCCTACTGCACAGACAGTTCAAGGATGTTCTGCTGAGACTTCTAACCAAGGTTTTTATAGTGACACCTCATCACAGTACTAGCACCTGCCCAGCTGGTACCAAAAGGAGGCTGACAACAATGCTGGGTCCAATGCTGAAGCTATCAGATGATAACAAGTCCACTGTGGTTATTTTCCATTTTCTCTCTTTTTTTATTTGACAAATATATTACAATTATGTGGAGTAGAGAGAGTCTTTATGTTGAAAACCTATTCTGTTTTCATTTTCTTAAAGAGACTTTAAATAACCAATGGAGCTTGTGTTGAGGTAGTTTTAAAATCTGTTGATATGACAGAATTTGTGAAGAAGGATTGCATTACACCTAGGTTCTTCCATGAACTGTTTTAACTGGGAAGTTATATGACAAGAAAGCATGAACCTCTTTTCTAGGAAGTTCTAATTCTTCATCTCAATCTCCTCACCCCCACACCTTTCTTTTGACCTCTTTTACTTTATATAAGGAGAATGCTTTGGGTTTCTACATCAGTGAAAGGGGGCCATTTCACAAAATACCAAGATGATTGCATTTTTGAAGAGTAACATTTTGAGATCCCACAAATATTCAGTCTTGACAGAAGGCTTAGTGGAAAATGTCTGAAGTCCCCTACAAAGAACAGCTTAGGACTAGTGTTTCTCCCTTTGAAACTAGATTTAGCTCTGAAAAGCAACCATTATGTGAATGAGAGGGATAAAGGAGATCACCAGAAGCCAGAGGGTTCTGTAACAGAATGACTGAGGTAGTTTCATTAAGATGATTTTATGACTTGAGTCTCATGTAGTGGAATGCCCCGCAGGTTCAAAGCACGTGTATTCTAAAGATAACATCTGTGCTTAGTTTTTGCTCATGACTTATGTTGTTTAGACGGCCCCATCAGACAGGGGAGATGAGAATGGGCCTCTCAGGTTCACCATCCATGTGGTGATTTGCAACCTGCTACACAGAAAAGTCATGGGATGGGGACAGAAAATCCTCTAATTGAAATACAAACTGGTTTTATAGGAGGAACACAAAGCAACAGCAGAGGTGAATACTAACAAGTGACTTTCCTCTTGCTATTCAGAACAGACAAGGTATTGTGTCCCATACTGGTTGATCCAGTCTGTAGTTTCATGGTTTTTGCTCCTTAGGCCAGAATATTGGCCGGTCTTTTTTCAGAAGTTGTAATTATTACACATTGTGCCTTTAGGGCATGAAGGACCCAAGAAACTTCAATACTGGAAACTGCAAGTTCAAAAATAGCCAGACATTGGGTTCAGTTTTTAGATTTTTACCAGCAACCAGAAACTGATTTATTCTTTTCAGAAATACAGAAATTAACCCAGTGATTCCTTCTGTGTTTTTATCAAAATTTTAAAACAACAACAAACAACTTGATTACATCCTTCACTGAGAAGGAACTTTGCACATGAAAGACTTAAAACGTTTTGTAGCGCAGAACATTCTTTGAAAGCTCTGGGTGGAAGAAAGCACTTGCTTGAGGAACTTAATTGATAGAAACAGTGCAGCTGGACAGAGCTGCCTGAGTTCAAAGGCACCGCTTTTAATCCAAAACCATTTTCATTTTACTTAACTTTTATTTCTTTCTGGGTGACTAACCTGCAAACTTCTACTAATCTACTGCCAAGTAATTTTTCTTAAGAAGGTGGATATTTTACAAGATTCATAGCCAGGAGCCTTCTGTCAGGAATGCTGGTGGTACAGCTTTGTGTAGATAAAAACAGAGGCACAGGAAAGTAGGTCGTCCTGTTTTGTATGTGAAACAGACTCTGTGTCTGGCAAGTTTGCTCCAGTTGAAAACAATAAGGCACTACTAGTCCTTCTTTAAGTCTGGAAATGTAATGCCTCTGGCAGTACTTGATCTTGGAGAGTGGAGCCGAGTGTTTTTTCATAGTTGGGATTTTGTGTTAGTAGAACAACCAGAATGTCAACTGTTGCAGAGAGAGCCATCCAACTCACACATATGCAGCTAGGAAGAAAGCTCAGCTTCAGGAGATGACATTTAACATTTTGAGGATGAACACGAATATAGAATAGCCTACCACAGCAATTGCTAGTACAAGATATCTTATAATATTGCTTTCAAACTTTCATACTCTGTGATGTTTTTAATGGCCCACTTGAGAGTTTAAAAACTTATAAAATGACCAGGTATAATGCATTCAACAGAAGTACTTTCTTGAAAATAGCAAACAGTGAAACAGGCCAGTATTGTCTGTTTTATTTTCATAAAGTGAATAACACATTTGATCATTTGACCACCCTGAATAACTAACACAGATCAATAATGCAGCCACCTTTTTTACTACACATTTATTGTCTAAGGGAAAATTTTGATTTATGGAGCTTATTGGTCTCACTCTGTTTTGTGACTTCCAGGCTTTCTTCAGTCTTGCAAATAACTACTTACCAGTTTTGTTCTGGTTATTCTTCATTTTTAATGAACCAGCATGTTAGTCTTAATTGGCTTTTAAAGCATGTTCCAGAAAAGTTCAGAAACATATCTGGCCTATTAAATGTTGTATGGATGTTGTTCAGTGCACTATCCTTTAAGGCTGGCACTATGGAACATGAAGCCGTAACTGAAAATGAATGGGCAAATAAGCAATCTTAATGGTATAATTGTGAATTGGTCAAGATAATGTACCACTTCCCACCTATTAAGATTGCCACTGTAAAAGGAAAAAAACACAAAATAAATGTTGAGAAGGATGTGGAGAAATTGGACCCCTTATGCACTGTTGATGGGAATATAAAATGTTATATCTACTCTAGAGACAAGTATGACAGTGCTTCAAAAATTAAAAACAGAGAGAGACTCCGGCCAAGATGGAGGCATAGGCAGACATACTGTGCCTTCTCGCACAACCAAAAGGACAACAAATTTTAAAACAAAAAACAACCAAAACTGACAGAAAATCGAGCTGTATGGAAGTCCGACAACCAAGGAACTAAAGAAGAAACTTTCATCCAGACCGGTAGGAGGGGCGAGACAGGCCGGGCGGAAAAAACTCGCGCATGTGCAGGGCAGCTGGCGGACCGGGGAAAGGCGCGGCGCAGCGGGCCGGGAGAGGTGGAGACTGCGGACCGGGAGTCCCACTCCCTCTGGCAGATAAACCGGGAGGAACAACTGGGGAGCGAGACAGATTCCACAACCCAGAGTTCCAGCACGGGGAATTAAAGCCTCAAAGCCTCTGATTGAAAACTCCTGTGGGGGTGGAGGCAGCAGCAGCGGGAGAAACTCCCGGACTCACAGGAGAGTGCATTGGAGAAAACTGGCAGAGAGCAGAGCAAGCGCCATTGTTTCCTCTTGGTCCCCTCCCCCACAAACAGTGTCACTATGCAGCAGTGTGGGTTCACCCGACCTGGTGAACACCTAAGGCTCCTCCCCTTACTACGTAACAGGTGCTCCAAGACAACAAAAATCTCCCAAATGAAAGAACAGATCAAAGCTCCAGAAAAAATACATCTAAGTGACAAAGAGATAGCCAACCTATCAGATGCACAGTTCAAAACACTGGTAATCAGGATGCGCACAGACTTGGTTGAATTTGGTCACAAATTAGATAAACAAATGAATGATACAATAAGGGAAATGAAGGAAAATGTACAGGGAACCAACAGTGATGGGAAGAAAAATGGGACTCAAATCAATGGTGTGGACCAGAAGAAAGAAACATTCAACCAGAAGACAATGGAGAAATAAGAATTCAAAAAAATGAGGAGAGGCTTAGGACCCCCAGGACATCTTTAAACATTCCAATATCCGAATCATAGGGGTGCCAGAAGGAGAAGAAGAAGAGAAAGAAATTGAAAACTTATTTGAACAAATACTGAAGGAGAACTTCCCCAATCTGGCAAAGGAAATAGACTTCCAGGGAGTCCAGGAAGCTCAGAGAGTCCCAAAGAAGTTGGACCCAAGGAGGAACACACAAAGGCACATCATAATTACACTATCCAAGATGAAAGATAAAGAGAGAATCTTAAAAGCAGCAAGAGAAAAGGAGACAGTATCCTACAAAGGAATGCCCATCAGACTGTTGGCTGATTTCTCAAAAGAAACCTTACAGGCAAGAAGGGGTTGGCAAGAAGTATTCCAAGTCATGAAAGCCAAGGAACTACATCCAAAATTACTCTATCCAGCAAAGCTATCATTTAGAATGGAAGGGCAGATAAAGTGCTTCCCAGATAAGGTCAAGTTCAAGGAGTTCATCATCACCAAGCCATTATACAAAATGTTAAAGGGACTTGTCTAAGAAAAAGAAGATCAAAAATAGGAACAGTAAAATGACAACAAACTCACAGTTATTAACAACTGAACCTAAAACAAAAACCAACTAAGCAAACAACTAGAACAGGAACAGAATCACAGAAATGGAGATCACATGGAGGGTTATCATCAGGGGAATGGGTGGGGAGAGAGGGGGAAAGGGTACAGGGACTAGGAAGCATAAATGGTAGGTAGAAGATAGACAGGGGGAGGTTAAGAATAGTATAGGAAATGTAGAAGCCAAAGAACTCATATATATGACCCATGGTCATGAACTAAAGAGGGAGTGTGTGGGAGGGGAGTGGGGTATAGGGCGGAGGGGGGGTAGGGGGGAGTAGACCGTAATAACATAATCAATAAAATATATTTTAAGAAAAATAAAAAACAGAATTACCATATAATTTAGTAATTCTGCTTCTGGGTATGGAGACCAAAAAGAATTGAAAGCAGGGTCTCAAAGAGAGATTTCTACACCCATGTTTATAACAGAATTATTTACAATAGCCAGAGAGTAGAAGCAACCCAAGAGCCCATCAAGAGATAAACAAAATATGGTATACATATACAATAATCCCCATATCCAATGTTTGCTTTTAGAGGTTTCAGTTACCAGCAGTCAACTGTGTCTGAAACCATTAAATGGAAAGTTCCAGAAATAAATAATTCATAAGTTTTATCCCTTTTAAAATCATTTTTATTTTCCAATTACAGTTGATATACATTATTGTATTAATTTTAGGTATACACTCCAGTGATTAGACATCATATAACTTACTAAGTGATCATCGTGATAAATTTTGTAACCATTTGACACCATACATAGTTATCAGAATATTATTGACTATATTCCCTAGGCTGTACTTTACATCCCCATGACTATTCTGTAACTACCGATTCATACTTGTTGATCCCTTCACCTTTTTCACCCGTCCCACAGCCTCCCTCTCATATGGTTACTGTCAAAATGTTTTCTGTATCTATGAGTCTGTTTCTGTTCTGCTTATTTCTTTATTTTATCTTTTAGATTCAATGGTTAATAGACATGTATTTATTGCCATTTTATTGTTTATATTTCTTATCTTTTTTTTCTTCTTCTTCTTAAAGAAGATCCTGTAACACTTCATGTAATATTGGTCTCATGGTGACAAACTCCTTTAGCTTTTTCTTATTTGGGGAGCACTTTATCTGTCCTTCAATTCTAATAGCTTTTCTGGATCGAGTAATCTTGGTTGTAGGTCCTTGCTCTTCATCAGTTTGAGTATTTCTTTTTTTTTCTTTATGTTTAAAAAAACTTTATTGATTGATTTTTGTTGTTGTTGTTAGAGGGAGGTAGAAAGAGAGACATCAATTTCTTGTTCCACTTATTTATTCATTCACTGGTTAATTCTTGTATGTGCCCTGACCTGGGATTGAACCCACCACCTTGGCATATTGGAACAATGCTCTAATCAGCTGAGCAACCCAACCAGGGTTGGAAATTTCATGCCAACCCCTTCTGGCCTACAAAGTTTCATTCAAAACTCAGCTGACAGTCTGTGTGTGTATATTCCATTCCTGAAGATACTGCAATACCAGGTTGATGTGTGGAGTAGACAGAGCATGCTCCTATTCCATATCCTAATCCCAGATAATATATTTAATATATTGACCTTGGATAAAGGACATATCAGATATTAAACTGATAAGAATAGATACTGCACTTCATCTTAGCAAAAGCCTAGTGATCAGCTGACAGTCTTATGGAAGCTCCCTTGTAGTTAACTAACTGCTTTTTTTCTTGCTGTTTTTAAGACTCTCTCTTTCCTTAAACTTTTACACTTTAATTATGATGTGTCTTGGGTCTCTTCACTTTCTGGACTTGTATGTCTATTTCCTTTACCACGTTTGGAAAGTTTTCTGTCATTATTCTTTCAAATAAGTATTTTTTTAAAGATTTTATTTATTTATTTTTAGAGAGAGGGGAAGGGAGGGAGAAAGAGAGGGAGAGAAACATCAGTGCGTGGTTGTCTCTCACATGGCCCTCCCTGGGGACCTGGCCCGCAACCCAGGCATGTGCCCTGACTGGGAATCGAACCAGTGACCCCTTGGTTTGCAGCCCCTGATCAATCCACTGAGCTACACCAGCCAGGGCTCAAATAAGTTTTTAATTTCTTGCTCTCTCTCTTCTTCTGACACCCCCATCATGCAAATATTGGTGTGCTTGAAGTTGTCCCAGTGGCTGCTTACATTGTCCTCGGTTTTCTCAATCATTTTTTCTTCTGTTCTGCTTGGTTGTTTTTTGCTTCCTTATGTTCCAAGTCATTGATTTGATTCTTGGCTTTATACACTCTACTGTGATTTCCCTGTAAATTGTTCTTTATATCAATTAGTATAGCCTTCATTTTTGACTGGATCTTTTTTTATGCTGTTGAGGTCCTTACTAAGTTCTTTGAGCATCCTTCTAACCAGTGTTTTAAGTTCTGCATCTGATAGATTGCTTATCTCCATTTCATTTAGCTCTTTTTCTGGAGGTTTGATCTGTTCTTTCATTTGGGCCATGTTTCTTTGTCTCCTCATTTTGGCAGCCTCCTTGTGTTTGTTTCTATGTATTAGGTAGAGCTACTTTGACTCCATGTCTTGGTAGACTGGCCTAATGTAGTAGGTATTCCATAAGGTTCAGCAGCACAGCCTCCTCGATCACCCAAGCTGTGTGTGGGCTATGTACACCCTTCTCCTATAGTTGAGGCTTGATTGCAGTTGGCGTGTCAGTTGGAGGGATTTACCCCCAGACCGATCAGCTGCAAAGAATGGTTGTGACCATGACCACAGACCTCTGACCACAGTGGTGGATCAACTGTGCAGGGATCCTCCCTCCAGGGCAGGATTTACTTCAGCAAGGCTCTGGCTCCCACTCAGTCCACCCCTTGGTGTTTTGCTTGTGGTGGTGGTTGGCTGGCGATGCTTCAACATGGTCTAAAGCTGTCCACTGGGTGTGCTGGCTTTGGGACCTCCTGGTAGGTGCAGACCAAGGTCAGTCACCAGCTGTGTTCTGCTCAGGGCCACCCAGCTTGAGCTACAAGGTGATCTGGAGACTGCTGCTACTTGTGCTAGGCTTGGAGATGTCCTGATGAGTGAACCAAGGCTGGCTACAACTGATGTTTGGCCTGGGTCCACTTACCAAGATGTACAGGGCATGCTGAGACCAAATGATGCTTATTTGAGAGATTGTTGGAGAGTCTGAAGCCTGAGCCAAGACAGGCCATTCATATGGAAAAGCCACAGGAAACAGCTTGAGTGGGCCCCAAAGTTGGGTGAGGCGGGGTCTCAGGGAATCACCAAGACAGGGCAAATTGTGAGCCAGCTTAATGAAGGCTCAGCTATGACATCTGCCTGTCCACTCTGTAGAGGAAAGGAACAATGACCTCTGCTAGTACCTCTGCTAGTACCTCTGTCTGGGAGAGAGCTGCTCCCCCAGCTCTCACCCTGATGCTGGACAATTCAGTTCCTCCTCGTATGTCCCTGTTGCTTTCAAGCTGCTGCCCTAGTACTGGAGCTCGAGGGAGTGAGTCCGAGTAGGTTCATGCATGGGCCCTTTAAGTGGAACTGCTCTCAGTTTCCCTCAGCTTCAATCCCTGCTGGCTTTTATGGGGACTTCTCTTCCTAGAACCCTAAAATGGGGGACCTGGTGTGGGGTTGGAACCCTTTGCTCCTCAGGAGGGACCTTTGTAGCCAAGATATCCCTCCCAATTTTTATCCACCACATGTGGGTGTGGGACCAGCCTGTTCTCCATCTCTGCTCTTCCTCCAGTCTCGATGTGGCTTCTTCTTTAATTCCCTAGTTGTAAGACTTCCATTCAGCCAGATTTCAGTCAGTTCTGAATGATGATTGTTTGGTAGTTTAGTTGTAATTTTATTGTGGTTGTGGGAGGAGGTGAATACCTCATTAACCTATACCACCATCTTGTTCGTAAGTCTATAATTCTTAAGTTTTAAATTGTGAACCATCTGAATAGCGTGATAAAATATTGTTCCATCCCACTCCATTTCTCCTGGGAAGTGAAGCATACCTTTTATACTACATTCACACTGTGCATACTCTGTGCCTGTTGGTCAGTAGTGAACTCAATTATCAGACTGACTGTCCCAGCATCTCAGTGTTTGTGTTCAAGTAACCCTTTTTATACTAATTGGCCCCAAAGTACAAGATCAGTGCTGCTGGCAATTCAGATATGCCAAAGAGACACTGTAAACTCCTTTCTTTAAGTGAAAAGGTGAGTACAGTACAATAAGGTATTTTGAGAGAGATTATATCCACATAACTTTTATTATAATACATTATAGGAAAAAAACATAGTATATACAGGTTGTAATACTATCCATGGTTTCAGGGCTCCACTGGAGATTTTGGGACATATCCTCACAGACAAGGGGGGACTATTATTCACCTTTTAAAAGGAAGGAAATTCTGACACATGCTACAACATGAATGAACCTAGAAGACATTATGCTGAAGGAAATAAGGCAGTCACAAAAGGACAAACACTTTATGATTCCACTTATATGAGAGACCTAAAATAGTCAAATTCATAGAGACAGAAAGAATGGTGGTTGCCGGAGCTTGGATGGGGTGGGGGATTCTAATGGATTGTAGTTATTTGAAGGGCGTAGAGTTTCAATTAGGGAGGATGAAGAAGTTGTAGAGCTACATGATGGTAAGGGTTGCACAGCAATGTGAACAATGTACTTATGCTACTGAGCTGTACACTTAAAAATTGTTAAAATAGTAAATTTTATCTTATATGTATTTTTCACAATAAAATATTAGATCGAGAAGTTACCTTAAAAAAAAAAAGTACCCTGGCTGGTGTGGCCCAGTGGATTGACTGCTGGCCTGTGAACTGATAGGTTTCCAGTTCAGTTCCCAGGCAGGGCACACGCCTGGGTTGCAGGCCAGGTCCCCAGTTGGAGGCGTGCAAGAGGCAACCAATCAATGTTTCTCACATCTATATTTCTCTTTCTTTCACCCTCCCTTCCCCTCTCTCCAAAAATAGATAAAAAATAAATAAAAGTAAACTGGCACTGATCTTAAAAGCAACACGTAAAAAAAAAGAAAAGAAACACAGAATGGGGTGACAGACACATGATGCTGCCTTTACTGGGCTTACATTGATTGTTTCCTGCCTGCTCCAAGAGCCAGGGATGCCTTTATTTTTCTTCTGTGTTTTAAATTCCTCTGTACCCATGCCTTCCCTTTTCCCTTGTCTGAGAAATATTTCAGTGTTCCTCTGTTCTTTCCTCATCACTTCCATCTTCCATACGTCTTCACCTTCACTGTAGCAGTCAACCAGAGATGCACAGGGACATTTGGCTGGGAAACACTGATGGCAGGGATGTCCATATAAAATGCTCTCTTAAAGTTGTCTTTTATCACCTTGGTAGAAGAACTGTAGGAAGGGAAATTGAAGGCATAGGGGACAATGGTACAGGAGAACTCTAGAACTGGGAGCTGATTTTTGCCCCAAAAGCTTTGTACCAAATAATAACAATGACCTATATAATCAAGAGACAGGTGAATCCTTACTAGGAAAAGGAGTCTTAATTTTAAAAGGAACCTACCAATTTTTTGGTTTACTCTTCAGGAAGTCTTACTTGGTAAGAGCTGCCCACAGGAAAAGGTGATTTTGCAGGATTCACTATAGTCTTGGCCCAGGTTGGTTTGGTTCCCCTCCCCTCACTTCTAGGCAAATTATTCATCATAATATGTAATTGAGTTGCTCCCTTTCCCCTTACCCCTCACCTATCTGAATTTCAGAATTCAAGCTGTCCAGATTTGGGGAGGAAGTTGGACATTGGACATTATACTGGCTTTGATAGCTATATACGTTGCTCCACTTAAAAAATTTCTCTAAATATGCTTTAATATTGAACAAATATTGGGCATAGCTCTTTATTAATAGCTATGGCAATTGATATACTTGCATCAAGGGCCTACCTCTGCAGTCTGAGAAGATGAGACTCCCTATTGTCACACTCACAAAGAAAAGTAGAAAGTGGTATTGCTTTAAGAAATATCCTTGAACTGAATCTCCTTTCTCTATTCCTCCAAGCTTCCGCAGGTTCACCCGATCCAACAGTGTGACGACAGCAGTGCAGGCTGACCTGGACTTCCACGATAATCTGGAAAACTCTCTGGAGTCTATAGAGGACAATTCATGCCCGGGACCAACTGCCAGACAGTTCTCCCGGGATGCCAGCACCTCCACAGTCAGCATTCAGGGCTCAGGAAACCATTACCACGCCTGCGCAGCTGACGACGACTTCGACGCGGATTTTGACCCTTCGATTCTGCCTCCCCCGGATCCCTGGATTGACTCGATCACTGAAGACCCCATGGAGGCCGTTCAAAGGTCAGTGTGCCACCGGGATGGCCACTGGTTTCTGAAGCTTCTCCAGGCAGAACGAGACCGCATGGAAGGGTGGTGCCAGCAGATGGAGAGAGAAGAGCGGGAAAACAACCTGCCTGAAGACAGTAAGTAACACAGCTGTGCACATCTGTACACGCAGCCCAGGGTCTGCGCTAACCTTGTGTCTCTAGACTTCGTGGTTTCTTCCTCGTCAGTTGCCCTTGGTCTAGCCTTGTAGTCTAACCCCACTGCAACCAGAAGGTGTGGGAAAGCCAGGCGATTCCAGCAGCATCCAGACAGACGCCCCTGTGCTGCACAATAAAAACAGGAGCGCTGCTTTCACCTTCGCTAGCTCTGCATCTTCTCCCTCTGAAAAATACCAAGCTCAGCACAGGGGTGGCCTCCTGTTCCTACCATGATTCCTCTTCCCCAGGATGGTACTGAAGGGATGCTGATTCTCAGGAAACTAACGGTAACTCAAGGATCACAGATACATGTGCATTGGACATTTATAATCTTATTGTTTTATTACTTGCATTAATATACAATATTAAAGCAAGCTAGCAATCTATAGGCCAGTAGGAGGCCCACACTTATGTACATTCTTAAGCCTGCTGTGCATGCAGTTTCTTTCTTATGTTTTAGGGAAGGCAAATCTTCAGCCGCTAAATAAACACAAATTCTTCAGCCACTAAATAAACACAAATTCCAATTTAATGCTTTAAAACAAATGATAAAAGAGAATATGATGAATAAATAAATAATGGAGACCTAGCACATCATTATTTTTAAACGTGGCCTTTTGGCAACAACTCCTATTAAAAATTGACAAACAAAAATTAGCAGATTACCATAATTTCAAGGCACATTTTGCACACTTTCAACAATTCTGAACTTCGATATAGTTTACGCTCAGTGTGTATTCTAATGCTGTGTGTTTATTTTCTTCTAAACCACTATTATTAAATGAATGGTGAGTCTTCCAACCAATGACATTTTTGCATCCAAGAAATGGAGTGGTAGGCTGCCTTCATTTTGATGTAGGAGCCACCCGGAAAAGCCTCATGCTGGTGTGGCTTTTTAGACCTGCTTTTGAAATCTGTATTTGACTTTTTACTATGAAAATTTTAAAACATGCACAGAAGTAGAAAGTTTAATACAATGAGCCCCCATACACCCATCGTGAAGTTTAACACTTGACCCGTCTTTTCTTCTATACCCCCCACTTATTGTTATTTTTGCCAAAGTCTCTTTAAAAAAAAGTCTAAGGTGTCATATCACTTCACTAGGTATCTCATTCACACTAAGGACTGTTTTTTTACATAACCATTATGCATTATGATTCCTAACAAAGTAAAAATAATTTCTTAATAATTTGACCCAGAGCCTACTATAAACCATGTTACAAAGACTTACTAAATAAACCAAGCTCATTGTGTCAAGGATCAGTGAATTTTCTATAAAGGAAAAATTTTTTGATGAAAACTAAATCGGGGAAATAACAGCAGGTTGTGGGATTTTCTCACTGTGCCCACTTTCTTGCTCACATCTTTTCTTTCTGCTCCTTCTTCTGCTTGAACCCCACTAACCGCTGACTGGCTTATTTGTTAGCTTTGTGAGCAGGTTGAAAAACCTGTAAATGGGTTTCTGTAACATTCCTTTGCGTCTTTCATATTATGAGTGCAAACAACTTAGCAGTGGAAAAATAAATCTCCTTGACACTTGCCCCTAAAAGTTGGTGCCACTGCAGGCTCGCTTGAGTGTGGATCCACAAGCAGATTTAGTTTTTTGCTGTTGTAACAGGTGAATGAGGCACCACCAGGAGCAGTGGGCAGGGATAGGTTTCAGTAAGAAGGTCTGAACATTTGCTTCTTACTGTCTTTTCTCCATGTGGGCATACCCAAAGTTTACTAGATTCTCCTAGGAAAAAATCAGTGTCTCAGGAGCAATGGCCTCCGAGTGCTGCTCAACAGAACAAACTTTTAGAGTCTAATCTATTGAATCCTTTACTTTGGGACTCTTTCTACCTCCCTTGCTAGCTTTCAATAGGACCTGTCTTTGTACATGAAGGTGCCACTGTCCCACCATTAGTAAACCATACTTTTGAGGGTGTTTTCTTCAGAATAGTGATGAGTTTTCTCAGATCTACCTTTATTTTACGAGTTTGCTGCCTGGGAAGGGGGTTGGAAGAGAAGTGCTAAGGTCATGGTTGTTAGAATGAGCCAAGATAACGAGGGGTGGGAATATTTTTGGGGCTTTGCTTAAAGTACCCAACTGAGTAAATTAGCCTTAGATGATAAGTTTGTAAGGAAACCTTCTTCATGGAGAGTTATCTGCCTTTGTAGTTTGAAATATATTTTAATATCAGAACCTCCATTTCTAATTTTTAAAAAAACACACTCAACAGCCCTGGCTGGTGTGGCTCAGTGGATTGAGTGCCAGCCTGTGAACCAAAGGGTCACCAGTTCGATGCCCAGTCAGGGCACATGCCTGGGTTGCTGGCCAGGTCCCCAGTTGGGGATGCACGAGAGGCAACCACACATTGATGTTTCTCTCCCTCTCTTTCTCCCTCCATTCCCTTCTCTCTAAAAATAAATAAATAAAATCTTTTTAAAAAATACACACGACATCCCTAATTATAACATGGGGAACAGTGAAGCACTTCTGGGAAGAGCCTGGAGTCCTGCCTGCTTGGCTTCCGCTGCCCCGAGACAAGCCACCTAAAAACACACCCCTTCTCCCCCAAAACCCTAGGATACCTAGAACACAGTTTGAAAGCTAATGGTCTATACTGAAAAGTCCAAAGTATTATTTTTTTAAATAATTTTATAATTTTAGATCTAACTGCTGGCACGAAGTTTAGAGGTAAATGCCCTTTACACATGCATTTTAAAAATGTACAAAACTGACCCAAATTAGTAACATCTATTTATATTTATATAAGTCCAACTAGTTTGTAATATATAGCTCTTCCTTCAAGTCTCAGCTTGGGCTTCACTTTCTAGAAGTCTTTGCAGAATGCCTGCCCCCTCAGGCTGAACTGGGTGTGTTTCCCTAGTGCTTTCTGTGCTTGCCTGTATGTTTCTCTGTCAGGTATTTCCAACACAATTTTATGATAACCTGTGTATCACTGAGAAGTGAGCTCTCTGAGGACAGAAATTATTCTTGTCCCATTCATCTTCATATTTGCTAGCACGGGGTCAGTAAATCCTTTGGAAATTTTGCTTTACAAAAGTATTTTACCTAACAAAACATTTCTTCCTAAGAAGCTAAAAAATTCCCTATAAGTAACTAGCAGTTACTTTTGCCAAAAGATGGAAGAGGCGTCCCCTTGTGAAGTGATGAGCCCTTCTCATCAGAGCAAGGATTTGGCACAGAGAGAGGAGCACCTGCCACAGAAACAGTAGAAAGGACTGCTGTGTTTGTCAGCTGGATGGTCTAGACGAGCCCTTTCAGCTTTGGGGATGTGATTCTATCCTGCCAGCACTTGAAGGCTTCCTCTCTGTTTTATGCTCTGGGAGGTACAAACAGCAGCTCCAGTCTACTAGCCTTCAAGACCTAAACAGTGCAGAGGTAAACTCGCATGCCCAGGTCGAAGAATCACCAATTTCAATGAGGCAAATCCAAGGGAGAGTATGACCAGAAAGCCCGAGCAAACCTCTCCCATAAGAAGGGAGAATTTAAGCATAGAACAATATTCATCTTGTCCTTACAATACCCCCAGCAGAAGGCTAGAGACTTTGACAGGTGTTGTTTTATTTGCCCTCAAAACAGCTCTCTAGCAGCATCTTGTCCAAGGTCATAGAACACAGAAGTGTCTGATGGAACAGATACAACATGAATAACATTTGACAAGATAATGATACTTTGTGTTGCTTGGTGCTGTCCTCTAAAGCTCTTTCTACGTAATTCTCCCTGGATTCTTGGCAACCAAATTCTGTTCTGATAACTGGGCCTGGACTTGAACAGGATTTTTGTTTTACTAAATCTCCATTAACCTTTTCTTTTTTTCAAAAGAAGGGCGGTAAGGAAGAGAGGTCAGTCCTGTTTGACAGGCATAGCCAATTTCAAAGTAACCAGCTTTAACAAAAAATCTGTGTACACCCAGAAAAGTAGCTTTCACATATGGGTCAAGGACAGCTGTGTCTATCTCGTGGTCAAGCCGCCTTGTGTGTTCTTTGGGTCCTGTACAAGGAGAGCCTCTCTTCAGGGTACATGACGAAGATGGCTCTTTGACAAGTCTCTCCCATAAGAGCTAGCCTTCAAAGTCTTCATTGGGAAGATAAGGAGGAGAGAGGGAGAGAAAGGGAAATTCTAGCCCTACTTAATTCATTTTGTGGGCCACCATAATTATCCCAATTTTATAATCTTTTAAAATGTTTAGTGAATGTACTCGATGTCTTTCTGAATTGTACACTTAAAAGTTATTAAAATGGTAGCTCCTATGTATATTTTACCATGTTAAAAATAAAATCCCCCATTCCTAAATAAAATATCTCCAGCAGCTGAAGGTTGGTAGAACAAGTATGCTAGCATCGTGTTCATAGTTATTCATTATGCTTATAAGAATGTAAGGTATTTTGTTAAATATCTTCTTGAATTCAGAGTACAGTTGACCCTTGAACAACACAGCTTTGAACTGCATGGGTCTGCTTATATGAGGATTTTTCTTTTCAATGAACACCTGTACTGCTTTCAACCTAGGGTTGAGAGTCTATGGACACAGAGGGCCGACTGTGTGCCTTGATCTAAGCCATTTGATATTAGGGGACTTGAACATCCATGGATTTAGGTATATTCTGGGTCCTGGAACCAACCCCCCATAGATACCAAGGGGCTACTTAAGTTTTGGCAGAGTCAAAAGTTATTTGCCGACTTTCAACTATGAGGAGTCAGTGCCCTCAACCTCTGTACTGTTCAAGGGCCAACCGTGTAGATGCCCGTGGTAGAGAAGGAGCAGTAGGTTCTGTGAGGGACGGAACCTACTTACTCAGTGAGGATTTGAAGTGCAGATTTGGGCTTGGGTGGTTGCAATCATCTTTCTCTCCTAGAAAGGTGACAAAGAAAGGTGCCATCCAACTTTAAATAACTACTCAATTATCAATCACTTTGTGATGCCATTATCCTCGCCCTGACAGCTGCTTCCTAGGCATTTGGCTTTTGGCATTCCCAGGCTGGAAAACACTTTCCCAGTTTACCTGAAACTGGATAAATGTGCGCCAAGCCGGGCAGAATGAAAACAAGCCCTTGTAGTCGCCTAGTAACCTCAAGCTATCTTTTGAAAAGTATAAATTCTTCAGGTGTGTGTAGCTATTATTTTCCCTGATAAAATAAAAGCAGAGCAAGGACTTCAGTCCTTGTTTTAAACCCTCATGCCTAACAGTTGATAGTAGGTTTCTGGCTCGATAACAAAATAATGAGAATCTGTAGTGACTGAGTTTTCCTCCAAACCATGGCAGCTGACAGAGTGCTTGTTCCTGCAGCACTTGAAGTAAGCTGATACAAGCTTTCGTCAGACAATGCTGCCCTTGTTTGAAACAGCTGTCTCGGGGAGATGGCTCAGAGCTATTTGACAGTGGCTTGTATGTTACATAGATACGTCTGGTATTATCTGACGGGGAATGAAATGACCAGATGGAACTGAATGCTTCTAACTGGGAATGCTGTCTACCAGTGCGGGTGAAAAACACAGGCTCGGGTTTCAATGGCCCTCAGATGGAATACTAGTTGATTGTACTTGGAAATCTATCTTTGCCTCCTGAATTGTGGACAACTTATATGTGGAATTTTCAGGCTCTATCTGAAACAAACTGATAAACCTAGAGCGTGTGTAGGAGGCAGATTAATTCCACTTTAATTTTGCCTGGTAATAGCATCCAAGTTAGTGAAACTTGGCCTTGAGTCCCCCAGAAGGCTTGTGAGCCTTGGCAGCAAGTGTGGGACTGGTAATGAAACCTGCAATGGGGTTTGCCTGGTTTCAGGTTGAGTTACGGAAGCTGTGCACAGTCATCATTGTGACCGTCTATCAGTGTGATCACCAGGCTTACTCTGCCCAGTGTCGCCTGTGGCGTGTCTCTGTAGCCCGTGAAACAGTGGGTGGCAGGCAAAGCAGCACTCAGGATTTCTGCAGTTCATCTGCCTCCAGCCCTTGTGTATTTCTAAGCAGGGAGAGGTGGGCGCATCCTAGCTACTTTCTGTTTTAGTCTCATCTTACTTTGAAGTAGCCTTCAAAAGGTCTTTCCCCATCCTTCCCCTGACAATGCCCACCCCGCACACACATTATATAGTCTCTTTTTTTTAAAGCCTGGCCAACCCGAAATTAGTGACTGCAGAAGTGAAAGTAATGACAAAGAAATTGTGTGTAATGGGACTTATGTTTTACCTAGAATGCTCAGTTTATTGTGCTTTGCAGAGTGCTGGGCACACAGAGGAAGGGATTGGTTCCAGAAGGACATTACAGAGCATGTTTTTGTGGGTGTGTTTCACTGGGACTGGACTCCAGGCTGAGGAGAGTGCTCAGGCACGGAGAGGGGCAGTGTTATGGCAAGTTGCAGACAGACCAGGCCTGGAGCTGTTTCTCCTGCTCCCTGGGCCAGTGGTGTTCCCATTATTTCAGACTGCAGTAAGTTCTGCCATTCCTGCACTGCAGAGAGGCAGAAATTACAGAGAGGGGCTGACTCTTGGAGCACGGTCTCCAGTTGTTTTCTCTAATAATAGCTCTTTCCGTGGAATATAATTACAGTGGACTTCAAACACAGCGCTGAGTATTTTTCTTCTGTATTACCAAAGGAAATGTGAACTAATTTCATTTCCTTCAACTTTCAAAGGCTCAAAAACTGTATTTATCTATGTGATGCATATGATGTTATAGTTACTATTTCAGTGCTGATGTAAACTGAAATATGGGCTGGAGCGTAACCATCTTTTACGAGTGTGACTCCTGGAATCGGGACTAGTGGAAAAAAGCTAAATTAGCTGAGTTTTTGAAAACTTGCTCTTTATAAGTAAGTCAGTATTCCCCTGCTTCAGCATCCCTCCCCCATGTTTTAGCCCTGTGGAAGCCCTGGTTTTAGTCTATGGGAAAACTTCTACTTGTGGATTTTATTCTTTGTTCATTAGCCACCAAGCTGAAGCTAAAAGATAAATAAATAAAATGAAAGCACTCTTGTTAAATGCAGAGCGGCCACTGTCAGCCAGGAGCGAAACAGACCCGTGTTCTCTATGGGAACCTTTTGTTGACAGCAGCTAGGGATCACAACTCCGTTTGAGAAGCAGCTGGCCAGTTGGTTGGAGAAATTCTTTTCCACGAGGTCACACCTGCAGATAAGAATGTCTCCACATGAGTAATCCCAACGTGAAATCACACAAACTCAGTCTAATGAATCCATGGGACTTTAAGTGGGTGGACCCACTTTTTAAAAATTCCTTTTTCCTCCTTTAGCCCTAAAGTCTACAACATTAAGAGATTAAAAAAAAAAAAAAAAAAAAAAAAAAAAAAAAGCCTGGTGAGTACCAAGAGGTCAAAACCTGAGGATAAGGAGGTTTAGTTCACACACAAGCACATTTAACTTATCCCAATGGCTTGGCTCTTCCACCCTAAGTCAGCACAAATAATATTATAAACAGAAACCCAAGAGGAATAATAATCCAGCCCAGACTATATTAGCTAGTTAATATATCAAGATTATAACTTGAAAAGTGATGTTAAGACATGTTAAAACCTTAAAGAATCAGAATGCTTAAGGCCCAGAATGTTGCAGTTAATTTATTTTTTCTAGTTGACGTCAAAGTTTGTAGATGAGTCAGTTAATCTTGAAACCTAGTTCTTCAATGGGATACCAGGGGTTCCATGGGCACAGTCTATGTCATTGAAGGTCTGGTCGTCTGGTTAGAGAGTCAGACATGTGACACGGAGATGCTGGGAAGCATGTGGGAAAGGAAAGGACAGAGTCATGCATGGGAATATGGGGAGCATGGCGGAGGGGGAGGTGAAAGGAGATGGGGCTTCCTGTAGGACATAGACCTGAGCACAGCGGGAGGGGCTAGGGTGGGTACCAAGGCAGGAGCCATCCCCAGTTTAATGTTTAGCCTGAGCAAAGACACTGAGGAAAGATACAGCTTTGGATTTGGGAAACCTGGAGGATTTGAGAGAGTGGGCAGAGGTAAGACTGGGCAGGTGGGCCTTGCCTACAAACCATCAAAGGGAGTTTCTGCTTATCCAATGGGTGATAGGGAACCATGAAAGAGTAAGAATTATGATAAGAGGGCCCTCTAGGTCCCTTACTAAAACCAAACCTCCAAGATTGGAAAGGGAAGGAGAATGTTAATGGTGAGGAGGGGGTGACCCAGTCCTGTAGCCCTAATTGTAATCAATCAGGTAGTTGCGGAGAGACAAGAGGTGTCAGGTGGGTGCTTAAGCATGCTATTCTGAGGCTTGAGGGATTGGCAGACACTGGAGTTACAAACATGAGGAACTAAATGTATTTGTAGAATAGTTAAAACCAGGAGTGAGATCACTGAAGGGGGGGGAATAAGGGAAGTGGGCTCAGGATTGAATTTGCGTTCAACATTTACAAGGTAAAGTGCGAGATAAAGAATAAGAAAGACAGTGTCAGAGCCACAGTGTGTTGTAGGAGCCAAGGAACCTGAGCTTCCTTTGTATCAAATGCAGAGAGATCCAGGAAGGTAAGGAAGGTGAAGAGGGAGCCAGGCTGCAGGGCCAGGAAGGACAAGTGGAGTTGAGGACAGAGAGCAAAGGCAGTCTACCCTTTGGGGAGTCCAGTGTCTAGGGGAATATGCTAGATCGGCAGGGCTGCCATACCAACACAGGATAAACTCCCCCAAGATCAGCAGCTTTTAAGTGGCTTGTCTGATCATTCCTGACTCCACAGCCTGTGCTCCTTCCAGTGTGTTACACAGAGAGCCTGGAAAAGGAGCATACTAGGTGAATTATGGCATAGGGGGCAGGGCCTGGGAAGCGGTCAGCCAGTGTGTCCACTGCAGTAACCTTCACCACTGGAGAGACAGCCAAACATGTCCCTTCATATTCATATGTAGTGTCTGGGTTTCAGGGAAGCTGTGTTGGGGGTATAAGAAATATGTTCATTCTTCTGTGTTTCTGAGGTCTAATGTGAGGGCCTGGTGACCATGCAGTTGGGTAGAATAAATAGAATCCGAAGCAGTCAGAGAACCCAATGCCTGTGCCCTTCCAGTTCAAGAGACCTAACTTCTCTCGGAATATTAAAGAATACACATATTAATTATGCCTACGGATTTGAAATACTGATTTTTGACTCAGCAAAAAGGCAGACGTTTCCTGAAAGGAAACAGTTTTTTGTTTTGTTTTGTTTTGTGTTTCTCTGCTGCCACAGCAAACTGAACTCCGTGCAGCTTTGTCACGGAGTCACTTGCAGGGTTAAAAGAAACTGTCCATTCCCTTCACCTGTGCCTTTACCCTGGGGAAGGGGGTGAGAGAGGGGAGGTACACTCTCTTTTAAATGTCTGCAGTTTTTACTGACTGTAGCCAAGAGGTTTTAAATCACAGTTTTTATAAAAGACCCCCATGCCGAAAATAGTCTTTCTCTGCTTCTTATTACACGCATAATCTTTAAAAGAAAAAACAAAATTTAAACCTTACGCCCCCCCCCCCGCCCCATCTCTTTCAAGTGATCCTCCTGGCTCTTCCACTCTTTTCACAACTGAAATTTCTTTGAGCAACAGTGACTTAGTGTAGATGCGCTTTGCTCTCCCTATCGGGGCTGGGTTGCTGAACTTCAAATCCCCCCCTCTACTTGTTATAGTTATCCCCCTTCTATCCATTTGTGCTGCCTAGAAAGTGTTGCTAAAAGAAAGAATTCACCATCAAATGGCTTCCTTTCAGGAGATTCAGACTCAATTTGCAGTAAGTGTTGAGAGAAGAGAGCACAAATGGACCAGGAGTGAGAAGACAGGGATCCAGGACCATGGGGCCTCAGGGAAGGCACCTCTTAGTTCGGGCCCAAATTTTCCAAGTAAAATGATGATACTGCCCTGCCTCACCATGTCCTATGAGGATCAAATTAGACGTGCGTGTGAAAGTGCTCTGAAATACAAGATAGATAAGATAAATAGGCAGAGTTTTGCAAAAGCCAAACAGTGATGGCCTTCCAAGAATCTTCCTGGCCTTATGTGGCCAGTTAACCCAGGCCTGTCCTCTGTGTTATTGGTCCCTCATAACCATCTAACGTGGGATGAAAGATTTCTAGAATTATGAATGGGAGAGCTAATAAAGAGGTGCCTGCTTTTTAAATAGAAGGAATTTAGTTCAACAGTGTTTATGGCTGCTCTTTTGTACTTCCACTGAGGGACAGCCTAACCAAGGAGCTGGGGGAAAACGAAAGGCAGAAAGTGATAAAAAATTCGCTATCAGGGTGCTAATAAAACTCCTAGGAAGAACCACACTTATCTACATAAAGACAGTGGCACTGCAAAACAAGGCCTGTTATATGATTAAATATTACACAAATAGATGGTGTAAATTATGGTTGAATGCCATGCCTGGGGGATACAGCAAAGATCATTATTCTGGAAGATGCATTGAATGTGCCCTACGTGAACTGGGTGGTAAAAACTCAGCTACATTTGGGTTGAACAATCTGGAAAGACCGCATAGACCAGAGTGTGAAGGAAACCGCCAAAACGGAGCCCCAGCAGCACATCTTCCTCCGGGATGGACACAGCCTGAGCACCTCCATCTACTTGAAGAGAGTCAGCTGCTTTAGACCGTGGGCTCTCAACTGTGCTAGTGGGGTTGCCCCAGTCTAACGCTCTCT
Source organism: Macrotus californicus (assembly GCA_007922815.1). NCBI lineage: Eukaryota > Metazoa > Chordata > Mammalia > Chiroptera > Phyllostomidae > Macrotus > Macrotus californicus. The sequence continues at coordinate 13,678 of VMDR010006866.1, read as the reverse complement.
CCTTTCCACTTGGCAAGGCCCTTCACTGTCACCTTTCTAGGACCAGGGGGAAAAACCTTCATTCATTAACTCAGGGGTGGGACAGGAATGTTCATTGTCTACTAGTGGTTTCCTCTGGGAGGGAGACAAATGGAACAGAAGTAGAATATACTTCTTCTGCAGGGCTTCATTTCATTAGAGAGAGAGGTAGAGAGAGAAGAAAAGAACCCTACACTTTTCAGGCTCCTCTGGCTTTTTTGAGGACCAGGCCAGCCCCTGCGAAGTTAACTAGTGCCACACCACAGTAAAAGAGTGAGATGCAAGGCTACCCCTGGAAAGATGCACTATATCGAGGCCTCTTCCAGAACTTTCTAATACCATATTGGGCTGTTTTATATGCACAGGAAAGCCTACAACTGAAACCCATACATCTCATTTCCTGTTGCTCCTTTATACATATTTTCCCAGCATCCCTGACCAAAGGATTTTCTTTGCACTCGCTGGAGGGTAGTATGGATTGTTTTAGAGTAGTTTCTAAATGACATTAAGATGCCTCTTTCTTCCTTATCTCATTTCTTTTCCAACTTTGCTTTTTTCCCTACTGTTCACTTCCACTGGTGTTTACCATTTACTGTTTATTAGTTTGGTACTTCCCTAAAGCCCATGTGACAAATGTGAAATTTACTTCCAGGAGAAAAGAGTTACCTCACACACCAAGTCAGTGTCTAATGGGCAAACAAAGCAGAACAAACCCCGTTGGAGTATTCTTCCCTAAAATTAAAGCTAATTTTTAATTCTAAAAAAGAAAGAGCAGAGGACAAACAAGTAGCAGTTATTATCTGCTTGCCCCACACCCTCCTGTTTCAGGGTGTCACTCCTGACTCAAATTGTCATCCCCCCCTCCTGGGCCTAGGGAAGACCATCACTTGGACACTGGAAATGCAAATAATCCTGGAGCCAGTGAGGAATTTCCCCTGAAGGAACATGATGGCAAAAACCTGGGAAACCGAAAGGACCACGGCTCCACCCCAGATATTTTCGCTCCACATCTAGGGTTCTCGCCAGACCATGCTGAATGAAGAAAGAAGTCCCTTGTTTTCCCCCAGAAGAAATTCGAGTTAGTGCCTGCCTACATGGTTGGTGTTTCCTGGATGATTGTTCCAAGCAGCGCTTTCTCCTCACTTGAGGATCACTGTCTTTCTCAGCTACTCTTATTGTGGCAGTCTGTTATATAGTGCAGGCATTCAGCTGTGACAGAGAACCTTAGCTCAAAGTTTGAGGTGTATCAGAATCGTTTGGGTTTCTGTGACAGTTCCAAGGAGCTAAGCAATCCCCATCAGCAAATTGGAGACTTAGGTATTAGTTCTAATCTCCCAGGATTCATTCTGAAATTTGCTGGTGTCAAAATCCTACCCTTCAGCAAGATAATTCAGGAACCTCAGAGTTTGCCCAAAGCCACATGTTCACTTAGGAAGTGCCTTCTCAGACCCGCCTCAGATCTAGGACAGGTCATCAAAGCACATGCCTATCCCAGGCAACCTTTGAGTAACCCAGACTTTGGGTTTTTTCCTTTCTCTTCTGGGCAGAATAAGTGTGGAGCTCACAGTCGGCACACTCAGAGAGGAAGTGTAATGTCCTAATCCTAGATAATAGTATACATTCATTGAATGCTTGCTATGTATCAGACACTGTCCTAAGCAATTTGCATGTATTACCATTTTTAACCTTAATAACAACCATACAAATAGGAACCATTAGCCCCATTTTACATATGAGAAAACAGATTAAGTGGCCTATCCAGGGCAGTGGCTGGTCCAAGTGTTGGAGCAGGACCCTTGGCTCACTCAGGGTTTGAATTCTTAACTACTGTAGTGCCCTATGTCTTCATACACTGTCCCTTCTGCTTCTGGAGTGTTAAGAAAGGGAGAGGAGGCCTCGAAAAACTGATAGATCAGTTAGAGAGGAATGGGCCCTGGCTGGTGTGGCTCACTTGGTTGGAGCATCTTCTCATAACCAAAAGCTTGTGGGATGGCTTCCCTGTTGGGGCGCATACTTAAATTGCAGGTTCAATCCCCAGCCAGGCACATACAGATTGTTTCTCGCTCACATCAATGTTTCTCTCTCTCCTTTCCTTTCTCTCTAAAAGCAATGAAAGGGTGTCTTTGGGTGAGGAGAGGGAAAAAAAGAGGAATGAGATAACCATCTCAAAAGATTTTAAATAGATTGAAAAGAAGTAAAAACTTCTCCCTGAGCAATGGCCGCCAGACAACTGTGAAGGGGACCCCTTGCTATCCCTGAGTAGGCAAATTTCTGCACTTGAGCTGTTTGATGTGACTGGTGACATATTGGAGGGTTCATAGTTGCCCTGAGTTATGCGTGTAGGAATGCTGAAATATTAGAGCAATGCCTGGGCATAATGTGCAGCATAAACCATTAGCTAGCCTCAAAGTTTTAAATACAAAACTCTGGGCCCAAATGAAGTTTCTCTTTCTTCTGTTTTCTTCTCCTCAGACTTGTGGGGAATGAGGTCAAGAAAAAGAGACCTGACTTCACTCTGTGTCTCAGGCTCTGCAAGTTCATAATAAAACAACAGCAAAACCATTGCTTCAGTCCTATAATCTGCCTCCCCCTGAAGATTTCAAAGCAGGGCAAGTGCACTTTGAGGTGTCTCCCCCTCTGGTTTTCCATGTGGGCCGGGAAAGGGCAAGCAGGGTGCCTTCTCTGCTTCCTTCCCAGCAGGGAGGGCATGTTGAGAACTGCTTGGTGGCAGGGCTCCAGCAGTGCAGCTGTGCCCTGGTCCCCTACCGGCTGGAGGGAGAGACTTTGGGACAATGCAGACCTGAGAACAGCTCGGCGCAGAGCGCTCCGCCCCGGCTCAGCACGCCCATCAGTTGAAAGGTTCTAGCCTTAGACAGCACAGAAGGCAAGAAGTAGCTTGCAAAGGGGAAGATTTTCAGCACAGTGCATAGGGAATTAAACCTATATTAACAATAACATTGAGCTGTGGAGTGGAAAAGCTGGGACGGTGCTGGCGTTCCCTAGGCAACAGGCTGAAAATGTTCACTCCTTAGAAAGTCTTTCAACTGGCCATGGCTCTTTCCTGACAGTACCAGTGGCTGAGCTCCGGAAAAATAATGAAGGCTATGGATGGGATATGGTGAGTGCCAAGAGGTCCCCCTCCAAGACAGGATGGCTTTTCTTGTGTTTGGATTGGGGTTAGAAAAAACAAACTAGCAGACCATGATTGCTGACACAAATAAATCCATAGCCATACAGGTAAACACTTGCAGTAAAAGATAAAAAACAAAACTGTTTGCCTCTTCTCTCGGTAACAGCCAGTGCCGTAGTGGAAAACTCCGTGATCCCTGAGAGATATGCATGATGAGCATGTGGTTATTTTTTCCCAGTTGATTTTGTACTTTAACCTGGGAGCCAATGTTACCTCGACCAGCAGGATAAGGACCGTAATTGGGCTGTGTGCATGTTTGTGCCCTGTGTGTGCTGTTTTCCCGCATTATTTCAGCGTAACTTCCTCTTTGCTTTACCAAACTAAATCTCAGCAATGAGACATAATGTGTAAACCTCTTGAATGTTTGCTCTTTTCAGTTCTAGGGAAGATCCGAACTGCAGTGGGCAGTGCCCAACTTCTCATGGCCCAGAAATTCTACCAGTTCAGAGAACTGTGTGAAGAAAACCTGGTAGGTAACATTCCCCGTCACTCCCATTTCCCTGTTAGTACCGTGAGAAGACCATGTTGTCCAGACTGGCCCAGCTATAGTGAACCTGATTTTGAACTAAGTCAAGGCCCACTGGACTCTCTCACCTGGAACAGAGTTTTCTGATGCATCTTATTTCCTGCTTTTCTTAAAATTAAAAATACTTATTTCACACTTAAATAATCTTAGAAGAAAAAAACCCAATCAAGTTGAAACTCCATTTCCTGCTTTATGGTAACTAAAAAATTTCCATTTTCCTGGCTTTCACATGGCATCTCTGGTTTCATTATTCCTACCAAAATAGGGAGCACCCTGCTAGTTCAAAAATCATATTATAGAAAATCATTGTGGATGATTTTCTTTCTGAAATAGCCATCAGAGGTTGTATATCCTAATCAGAGTTCTCTGTTTTAATTCAAGGGCCAGAGAGGGAGGGCTTCACAAAGTGTAGATTTTATCTCCCTGAGACAAATGGGTCCTTCTTGGACATACAAAAGCAAAATAAAGCAAAACATCTGCAAAAGCACCACTACCAACAACCTCATAAAAATTGACTGCAAAATACAGGGGCAAGAGCTTCCTCAGTCACATTTACTTTAAAAAAAAAACAAAACTACTACCTCTACAGGAGTCATTCCACAAGAACAGCTTTTATTGGCCAATTTTTGGTCAAACTGAATCTAATACAAAGATAATGAAAAGCAACTTGTTTATCTTGTTGAAAGTAAAAACGTGCTTATATGCACTCTAATTGACCCAAACTATGATTTTAGAGTTTTAACCACATCTTCTTGTTAACAAGGGCAAATACAGACTGAAAGCAATTAATCTAGACAGGACTGAGCCAAGAAAAAATAGAAAGCATGCAAAAATTAGTACTTTCCATCCCTCTTCACCAGGCTTTTCTTTTGGAAGTCTCCCTCTGGGACTATCCCTTCCCAACTACTGACCACTGCCCTCCTTAGCAAAAATCACTTAATCCTTCTTTCACCTCAGAAATTGTATTCTGGATTATGAGATAATATATGTTAGTAAATGCATTGATAAGTGAAAACAACAAATATTTTATTGAGCGTCACTTCATGCTAGGTACAGAATTCCTGCTAATTTGTAATGTGTCACAGATCTTAATTAGCATGATTCTTTGTCTTTTAATATAGGAAAGCTCACATAAAGCCTTACTTCTCAAACTGGCTGCTAGATATACTTGGGGCCCGCTGTGCACACAGATAGTATAGGGCACGGAGCATGCCTTGTAAAAGAATTACATAACGGGCAGGTATATGATGAAGTACAATACAAACATTATGCAGATTTTAAAGATGAAATTGCAGACAAAATGTTTTAAGAACTTTGCAGACTTCCAGGAAAGATTTATCTTGTTAAAGCTATCTTTTGATTGTTCCTAGTTCCTGGTGGGCTCACATTCCTTGGCCACTAGAGGAACTTAGATGGCAAATTATGAGAAACATTTTAAGAGGCAGATGGAAGTAGAACTACACTGTGGGCCAAAGGCCACTAGTGGCTGGTCAAACCGTGCCAAGGAGGGAAGGTCAAGAGCCCACTATGTGGACCTAATGGAGCAGATTGTGACATTATTTTTATGTTGGTTTTACCATTGAGGAAAATGGGCATGGAAAGGCTAAGTAACTTGATCAGGGCCTCAGGGTCAGAGGCTGAACCAAGATTCAAATTTCAGTCTCTTTGACCTCAATCCTTATAAATCCACTACCCCACACCCCATCCTCCTTATCCCCTCAGAATCTGAGTTGTACTCCTCACCCTTGTGTAGGGACCTGGGGTTGATCAATTAACTCTACCTCCTCTTCAGCAGAAAGCCCAGTGGCCTGGTGGTGGCATTGTTCAGGTCTACAGAGCTGCATAAAGATGGCACTAAGATTGGTCACAACCAGACCCAGCTCTCCTTTCTTGAGTTCTTACTCCGAGGACGGGAACACTTTGAATACCTGTACATTATCTCAGACTAGACTCTCAAACATAGAATGGATAGCTGAGAGTTACTTTTCCCAACAGAACTTACCAAGGAACCCAGCCCCCCTCATCTTTTCACACTCTTCACCACCTCTGACCTCTGAGTGGCCTGGTTCAGTCTAAGGCTATTGCTACAGCTTCTTCTTGTGCGTGGGATGTCACATGACCCATGATTAAGAGACTGGCTGAGTGCCTAAGCTCTTTCTCTCTGCTTCCTCATCTATCCCCTTCATGATATGAGGGCAAAGAGATTCTTGGTGAGAAGGGAACAAATTGCCCATTGTACAGAGTTAAAATGACTCTTTGCCAGTCATTTCATGCATTAGTGCACTGAAACAATTTAGCCAGTAGGGCTTGTGACCTAAAAGACTTTAGTGAACTCCAGAATATAAGCAATTTAGCTTTGGGTTATCAGTAAGATAAAGAAATATATTGTGAGATCATAAAACTCCATTTGAGAGGCACATTGTCAAAACTATTATCTGTCTTTTCTGAACCTAGATATTAAGAAAACTTTTGTTTAGTTTGCTAAATCAAAATGCTACAGAGAAATTATTTCACTAATTTAAGTGTCATTAGCATAGATTTAATAATGAGCCAAACACTTACAAACTTTAGAACTTCCTTCTTCCAGTGACTTTCAAAACTATGGGTAGTTTTAGAACTGTGAGTTTATAAAAACATCTTTATTTTCAGTCTAGACCTATAATGCTGGTTTATTCAAAGAGCTAAAAAATTCTCTCCAATCTATTAATTTGATGATAATTGACCTTATACTTTCTGAAATCCTGATATCATTTTTATAGTGGTTGGTTTTAAAAATACAAATTGGCCTCAAGTTACTAAATGGCATAAAGTTTCACAGTCTATCCAATTGCCCGGAATACTTCGAGGTAACCAAAATGGACCCCAGCTGTAAACCTCTGACATGTGGAAGCTCCCACCAATCTGACCGAGAATGCTTTAGCTACTACTACAGTTAGTGATTAACAATGAGGATGACACCTTCAGGCTCTTAGTCATGTTTTTTCTGTCTTAGGTCACACAAATTTGTGGCTCATACTTTCTAATACTTGTCAGGGATATGTGGATGGAGACAAAGAACGTCAATCCTTAAATAACAAAGAATGTTTAATGTTATCTAGCAAATGGGTCGCTATAGACTCCATGTGTATGTACAGATATGTGTTCTCACATTTGCTATGTTATGTTATGGTCAATTTTGAACTAATTCATTTCCAAATGATTTTGCCAAAGTACTCATATGATAAAATGACTTCCTATATTAGTAACATTTTAAGTGTTAAACATATATTACTTTGAAAATTCAGTTACTTTATTACTCATTTGTTTGCCCTAGCATTTCACTCAACATTAGTATTAAAACAAATTGTATTTTTAGATTCCATATCTGTTATCTAAATAAGCTAGGTAGCATGGAGTCAAATACTGATCTAATATACTTTTTTTTTCAAAGATAGTATTTTCATTTAAATATGGTATTTTTATATGCATCTTGTTGTAGATCAGACGTTCTGGGTTTTCAAATGTTTACTCTCCTCCCATACTGTACTGACAGATGTTGTATTATAAGAGTTTTATAACCTTGGCATTTGAGAATTACTGTCTCAAATGGATGTGTTTATAAAATTACCATGTGTAGTGGACTCTAAAAAAATGTCAAGTTCATAGAGACAGAAGGGGAAAAGCAGTTGCTAGGGGCTGAGGGATGAAAGAGAGGGAGAAGTTGGTGAAAGGGTACAAACTTGCAGTTAGGAGATGAACACAGTCTGAGGATCTAATGTACAATATGATGACATATACAATATATGCACAATATAGATGATAGCACTGCACTGTATAACTAAAATTTGCTAACAGAGTAGAATTTAATGTTCTCACCCAAAATATTTTTAAAAGGTAAATATGTGAAGTAATGGATGTGTTAATTAACTTAGAGGGAATTCTTTCACAGTATACATCAAATTATCCTACTGTATACTTTAAATGTCTTATGATTATTATTTGTCAATTATACCTCAGCAAAGCTGAAAATACATACATTAATTTTTAAATAAAATTACCATTTATAAATCACCATAAAATTACCACTTTTATCTCCTGTCTGAAAAGCAAAAACTCATCCTCCTTGTTATTTGAAATATTTGAAAATGTCGCTTTGTCCTGTGCTTGTTGTTGTGAACCACCTCTAAAGCACGCATGTTCTTCTTTCTCTTGTGCAGAACCCTAATGCTCATCCAAGGCCCACCTCCCAGGATTTGGCGGGGTTCTGGGACATGCTGCAGTTGTCCATAGAAAATATTAGTATGAAATTTGATGAACTTCATCAGTTAAAGGCCAATAATTGGAAACAGATGGATCCTCTTGACAAGAAGGTAGAACAATGTAGATTTTGTATGGTTCATTTAAAAACCTGCACAAACACTGGACAGTCTAAATAGGCTTCTGCATTCAGTCTTGCTGTTTACAATGTGAAATGGAGCTGATATCATATTAATTTCATTGTAATGACAATGTTTACATAGTAATCACTTGGGATATTATCTGTAATATGTTTCAGGCATATTTTTAAAGAAAAATCTGTCTTTGTGAATTGGAAAATGGGAATGTGGCTTTTTTTGTTAATTAAACGTTAAGTTAAACCATTTTAGTCACTGGAAGGAACTGCCTCCATTTTGCTTTTTAAACTAAAATAAATGGCATCTTCAGTGCATGATAACATAGAGCAAGAGTTCAACTTCCTTACCCCTAGGATGTGTTTCTGAGAAAAATAGGAAGCCCTGAAAACTAATCAACTTTGACAATCATTTTATAAATAGAGTAATAAAGAAACTACTGTTGTTCAAGTCTAAAAATATATACATCATCAGTTTCACATTGATCAAAAATGTTGGGATTTTTTCTTTTTGAGGAAGTTTTACTTTTGGTTGATTTGCCTTGGGGAATATTGCTCATTGGGTTCCTCATGCTACAGTTTAGAAATAAAGACTCAAATTTTTTTTTACTTTAATTAATAAACTGCAGTTTTCACATTTGATTATGGTGATTCCACCAGGCTTACACAGATACACATCGCCCACCTCCCTAGGCTGGGCTGTCATGCATGACTCTTTACCCCTTTGTTTTCCTATGGCCTAAGATCAAATAGTTCCAAGAGATTCAATTATAAAAATTACACATGGCTGTGACCCTGAAAGCACTGGTGGCCCTGCCCTTTTCAGATCTCCTCACCTATCACAGAATAGCCATCCAATCCATTCTGTTGCTGCCCATCATAATACCAGGGTTCTTGGGATCGGGGGACTCCCACGAGAAATCCAGTCCCAAGGGACAGTGCATGGTTGACAGGAAAGCAATGCTGTCATTGTTACCCCTCATTTCCTTCTGTCACCATCAACCTGAGGGTTTTAGGGGTAAGCATCAAAGTACCATTGATACATGTATGTGTGGCCTCTCACTTAGGAAGCCAAAGATTTGCACTTAATCTAGTTTTCTTTTTTAAATCTGTTTAAAATTGTCTGCTAGGTAAACTTCTGAATTGGTCTTATTTTAAGAAAACACTACAGATGTACACACATACTAGCAATTTACATTCTGGAGCTGAACCAACTAATCTCCCATTTATTGATTTTTTTAAAAATTGTTGTTAAAAAACAAAATATACAAGGATAGGAAAATGTGACTAAAATTGATCAATATTCATACTTTCAAAAATATCCACCAAATTACCCAACAATGAAGATTTAAAATGTCCAAAAGGAATGATGCTAACCTGTGGGCATTCACACAGTAAATCGGTAGTTAATTTGATTCCTAAATCGTTATACATTTTGTCTATGAGTAGAGCTCTTCATCACCCCATGAACTGTAGGGGAAAAAAATGAATGAGCACAATCAGAGTTTGCAGAACACTGTTTGCACACTGTGCTTCCTTTTGCTGTCCTCTGGGCCTCACAGACTCTCCCTCCAACTGCCCCAGGGCAGCAGCCTCAGTGTCATACGTTCCAGTAGGCACTTCACCCACATCAGCAGGGGGACTGCGGTGATGAGCGTGAGAGTGAAGGCACAAGGGGTGCCCTTTGAAGAATCTTAGAATCCATGTTTTTTAAAAATACTTTTCACATTTATGAGATTTCACATTTCACATTTCTTTATGAGGACAGGGGGCGTTTTATTAAAAACAAAAGCATTCACGTGGACCTCTTCACAGCCTGATAGTTTATCATTCTTTATGTAAAAATCCTTTGTGGTCTAGATTTCCTTCTCTCCCACTGCATTTTTTTTCCCTGCCTAAGTCATGAATGGCTTTTGTTTTCTCAATGGCATTTAAAAATATCTGTCTTATAGTTTGCTGTTGCTAAAGCAGATGAACTCTTTCAGTCCTGGGTTGTTTTCATGGCACAGTGTCTGTCCCTGTGATCGGAATAGCCTTCTGGGCCACAGTCGTTCTGAGGCCCCTGAGTGACACCCCAGCTGGATGCTTTCGGAGCCATTTTGGAACTGACTCCAAGCCAGAGTGTAGAATTACCAGTATCTTCCCTCCAGGATCACCCTGGAAAGTATATCGCTGTGTGTTTGTGTGTGGTGTGCAAAGGGGTGTAACTCAATGTGGCATCTACAAAGCTAAAGAACACAGTCTTATCATCTCTTCTTCCTCATTTGGCTATTTAGGTTTGGGTGGGCCTGGAGAGAGGGTGGTGATGGTTTTAAACTCTGAACCCAGCTCGCACCAGCTGCCTTGCCTCCTTAGAGGGGATGCAGAGTTCTAAGATGCTGCTGCTGCCGCTGCCACCCTTTCCCATCTCCAGCACCGGAAGAGTCTGGAGCCTCCAGAGAGAACCACACTAAATGTGCTGGGAGCTGCAGCCTTTCAGCAGGGGGCATTTTAAATACCCACAGCCTTTCCTTGGAGAGACCTAGTTCTGCAATCCAGCCTACCCTTGGCCTTAAGCTTACCGGTATATATTTTTTTCTGCATCTTTTGAAAACCCAAGCCAGCATAATAAAGAAAAATATATATACAGTGTGCAGATCAGGACTGACTAACCATCCTTAGGTTTAAAAAAGTGTGTTCTAACTACTGACCTATCCCAGTTTTTCCCAAGCTTGTCCTGAGAAGCTGTGTAATGTCCTGAACCTTCTGCTTTGATCAGGAGAGAAGGGCCCCTCCTCCAGTGCCAAAGAAGCCGGCGAAGGGCCCCGCGCCGCTGATCCGGGAGCGCTCGCTGGAGAGCTCGCAGCGCCAGGAGGCCCGCAAGCGCCTGATGGCAGCCAAGCGCGCCGCGTCAGTCCGCCAGAACTCGGCCACCGAGAGCGCCGAGAGCATCGAGATCTACATCCCCGAGGCGCAGACCCGGCTCTGAGGCTTCAGGACCAAGTGTCTGTCCTCCCCTTCTCCTCTTCCCTCCCCGCTGCGCCCTCCGAGCCCGTCTGTCTCTGAGCCCAGTGACTTCCACTGTCGCGGTGTAGTTGTTCATCTTGCAGAAGCCGTCCCCCAATCACCCCTCTGCCCAAACCAGTTTGCCCATGTTCTTCACCGAGCTTAGCCACCTGTATTGATGCGTCACCCTGCCTCATCCGGATAGCCAACCCTTTCTGTTCTCGGCAAAACTAAGTCCACCTGTGTAGAAATAGCCCCTTTAAGTCACTCACCATCCTCAGTTCTGTCCAGTTAGTCTGTCCCTAGAGCTCAGCAATATAAAACCATAGGGTATTTCAGAAATCCAGTGTCACAGGGTGATCCTTTGGGACTTACCGTCTTCCACGTGAAAGAAATTAGGGCTCCGATTCCCTGTATTTCCCCTAAACGGTTATTATTTTGCAAAGCAGATGGAGCACTTTATTTCCAACCTCAGAAATCACACCATCTCACCGGAATCAATGAGTGACAAACCCGGAGAGGACCGAGCTGGGCTGGGGGTGGAAGACCTGGATGTGTAGTGGGGAGGGAGAAGCAAAATCTGCAGGTGCTGGGGTTACCTGCACCACTCACAGCTGCACAAACTGCCTCACTGTTACTTCATCAATCACTGCTTCAAATGTTTCAATCAGCAGAAGATTGTAAATTCGATCTTTCAGGGAAATTAATCTATTCTGAAAGGCAATAAAATGAAGAAAGGCAAGACAAAGGAAGCACTGAGAGTTTCAGATACTACATAAGGGATTTATTTTTTGTTCTACTATTAAGAAAATTTAGACCCAAAGTGTTTTATCAACTTTTATTGTGTTATGTATATTATCTTGTTGTGGTGGTGGGGTCTTAAAGGGGAAACTGTTGGTTGGTTCTATTAATTTGTTAGTGTCCATCCTGGGGAGCCTACCTAATCACACACATGTAAGTACACATCTGCGTATGAAGTGCTGTAAATGGCAGCCAGGCTGTTTTCAGAGACGAGTGGATTTTCCTGTCACCCCTTTGAACGCGACACAGCCATCCCTTTTAAACGGCCAGTTCACATTGCAGGCATATTTCCTCCTTTAGTCTCCTCTCACTCCTACAGTTCTGTCATCCACCGGGATAAGGATTTCATCCTATGTCAACCCGATAAAATAAGTTCTCCACCCCAAAAGACATGCCTCATTCCAAAGACCTGCCACTCATCCTGAAGTCCCAGGCAGTGAGAGACATCTGACTTACAAGGCTCAGCAACCACAAGGAGCAGGGGAAAGTCACAACTCACAAACATTGAAAGAAACCCAGGCTTTTGGCAGAGAATGTAGATTTCCATTTTCAGTCATGATGAGGGGCAGTATGCACTTTGCGTCCAGCTGGAGTGATCTTTAAATGCCCTTACACGTAGCAGTTTAAACATTTAGAATGTGATGATCTTAAAGTATCACTGGCATTTTGTGTCCAGCCCCCACCCTGAAGTATTAGAAATTACCATTGAAAAATGAAAGACTTTTAAAAACATACATCAAATATGCTTGCACCAGAGAAGCTTTTTCAAAAAATATACTAGCATAGCCAGGTGCTAATTTAATTTTATTTATGAAATTAAGAGAGGTGATGGGTTCTGGCAACAACTATTTTCATGGACATATTCTAAAACCACTAGAGAATTTGCTACCTCTCAGAGCCATCGATGCTTTGAGCAATCTTTATAAACAGGGCACAAATGTTTACTGCTGTGGTTTACAAGAAAAGGGCTACTAACATATTAAAAAACAAACTTTTAACTAGGGTGAACAAAGCACCTTGAGTGCTTTGTAAAATTGGAGCATACAGAGATATTGAGCTTCAAGTATTTGCTGGTTTTAAACAGAATACGTCTTTACTTTGTAACTGCATTGGAAGGTCACACAAAATTTGCATCAAGTAAGGCCAACTGCCACCTTGGGTAGCCTATGGTCACATTCAATCCTGCAAATGACTTGGAACTCACAGATTAATTAGCATTGAAGGAAGAGAAATCCACTTGAAGACCCATGTTCCCAACTACAGCTCTGTGCCCTGAAGTAGAGATAAGATTTGGATTAAGAAATAGATTTCTAATATGACTCAAGGTCATCCTACAACATTTTCTTTGGAAACTGGTTTAGCCCAGGATATTTTAAAGAGAGACAAGAGAAAGCCTATTCATCTTGTCTATGTGAATGGTATTTGTATATTCATAAGCTATTTTTGGTAAGAATTTTAAATCTTTTAGCTATATGCCCACAGGCATCATGACCTTTGCCTTCCTTAAAGACACAAATTGTGCAAACACTTTATAAAGAGCTAATTATTGATGTTAAAACATGACCCCACATAAAGCTGCTTGTTAATCACTTGCCCCCTTTAACTGACATCCATGAGTATAACCTTTGTTACATTGTTCTTTTTGATGTAATTTATAGAAATGTTTTTTAGTTCATAATGGAAACTGTATTTACCCTGAAAAATTACTTATTTTGTTTAACTTTGGTATAAAGATGTTTGGGCATTTTCTCGGGGAGGGGGGATTACAACAGAAGTTTGTCTCCCACAT
>VMDR010006865.1:0-43268 GCA_007922815.1 Macrotus californicus | reverse complement strand
AGGGCTCTTGGGCCTGTCATCCACCCCAGTTCAAATTTTGACAGATTTTCTTTGTCTCCCTGACTCAGTTACTCATGGGCCCAAAACACTGCATTCTGCCGGAGATGCCCTCCCACGTAGGACGGCAATGGACCCTGGGAGCTACAGAAGGCATTTTCAAGGGGAGGTGGAGCATGGCCAGAGTTCAATGTCAGCTCCACCTCTGACCTGTATGGCTCAGCCAGTTGGGCGTCGCCCCACAAAGCGAAAGGCTGTGGGCACAACTCCCAGTCAGGGCACACGCCTGGGTTGCGGGTTCCATCCCTGGTTGGGGCGTGTGCGAGAGGCAACTGATCAATGTTTCTCTCTCACATTGTTTCTCCCCCTTTCTCCTTCTCGTCCCTTCTGTATAAAAACAAGTAAGTCAAATCTTGTTTTAAAAAATGTCAGCTCCAGTCTCATCCTCTTTCCAGCTCTCCCAACTGTAACTGAGGCCAATTCTGACCAGCACTTCCCCGTCAGCCCTCTTCTAACACTGTTTACTGAGACAGGCAACAAAGACGAAAGCAGCTCGGGTGGGGCAGATGGGGGCCTGATTTGGGCACTCGGGCTCTGCAGCACGGGTGGGCACTGAGGGAAAGGGGCATTCCATGGACGAAGGACAACGTACACAAAGGCATTGGAGGTCAAATGAGCTCACTGTGTGCGGGGGAGTCTAAGGAAACTCACTTAACTGGCTTGAGAAGGAAAGAAGGAGAGGGAAGTTTGAAGATGGAGGATCTGGGACTGGGGAGAACAGCCCAGAGGTTAGATATCAAATGCCGGAATGGCCGTTAGTCAGTAGGCAATAAGGAATCATTGAAAGTCCACATGTTCAAAATCAGCCTTCACACCTGTTCCAACAGCGAGTCAGGCAAAGCCACTCCCACCTGCGATGCTATACACAGCCACAGTTCCCTGATGCCACAGTGCACACCCAGCAGTGTCTCCTCTACCGCACACCCAGGCCCCTGGTGGAGCATTCATGCACAGAGAAACACTCAGACAAGTTTGATTGTACAGAGACACAATCACTCTCTACACCCAAGTCTACAATCTTACAAACACACATTCACGCACACAGTCAGTCACATACAGAGTCACAGTCACACAGGCATACCTATTGCCCTGTCACTGGAGGCACAATCCCTCCCACATCCCTATGCTTCTTACAGGAAGCCAGCAAAAGCGGAGGGGACAGGAGAGTTGGGCCTGGAAACTATTGCTATAGACCCTGAGCTTCCCTGACCCTAGCCACTCTGCCTGGGGGTCAGAGTCACCCTGATACTCCTCTCTCTGGCCTTCACAAGGCCTGAGGGCAACAGCTTCACATGCACTGGGCTCCTAAATGTCCTGAATTGGAAACGCACCAGCTACCCCTCCCCATCAAATTGGGCCCTAGAGAGGAAGGGTAACAAGCCTGGGAACTGAGTTGCCTCCTGCCCCAGGGATGAAGGCCAGGGGAAAGGGGGTGTTGCCTCTAGAGAGAAGGTAAGGTGCTCCCCAGGCCCCAAAACCCGTAAGTGTGGCTGATAACTCCCTCCTGGAGCCTCCAGTGACAGGCTGCACCTGGCCCCCACTGCTGTTCCCTCCTGTGATGTGGAGAGGCCCCAGGGTACACTGGGGTGGGGGGCCAGGCTGGAGGGTCTGCAGATCTGTCTTCCTGTGTGTAACTGTGAGCATGAGTCACACTGTGTGAGAGAATGTGGTTTGTGTGAGACTGTGATTGTATATTATCATCGCTGACTGTACACTGATGTTGTTGAGGCGGGAGGTCAGTGTGCCTATAGATGTGCCCCTTCGGGGTGGCACATCTCTGCTGTGACCTGTCACAAGCTCATGTGAGTGCAGCCACGTGTGTGAAGGGGTGAGGCTGTGGGCCCCCAAGGCTGTGCCTGAAGATGTGATTTGGGGATCAGTGAGGGAATTGGGTGTGACTGGTGTGAATGGGCATGGGGAGAGTGCATGACGGGTCCCAGGAGCTGTTGTGGTGCTCTGAGCCTCCACGAACAGGGGTATGTGAATGACCATCACCCTCAGACCTCAGGGCTATACCGTGACTGCGTTTGGCCACATGATTATGTGTATGATGAGCGGGTCTGTGGTTATGCTGTCTACGTCCTTAGGGTCCGCAGTTCTGTACAGCATGGCTCGTGCCTGTGCATTTGCAGAGAGCAGCTTGAGGGCGCGCAGGTTTGCGTGCCCACGTGGATGTGTTTGTGACTGCACATGAATGTTCTGCAAACAGCTCAGGGTATTTGAATGTTTATAGGGACCAATGTAGACACGGGTCAGAGCAGGGCCAATTTCAAAGAGCCATTTTATAAGCAGGCTTCCCGCGCCCATCCTGTCTGCTTGCCCTGATCCTCTTTCTCTCCTGGAAGGTGGGTCATGATGGGGAGCTTCAGAAGAAGTGCTCTCCTGGGAGCCAAGGTCAGATTGTTCTCACCCAATGGAGGAAGAAAAGGAAGACACTAGGGTAAGGAGGGCGTTTATTTGATTGTTTTATTTTTTTAATAGAGAACGACATGGAAAGAAATTAGATTATTCCCCTGCAGGGATGGCCTCAGTATACCCTTCAGCAAATCTATGTCTTAAAACTCCTCTCCTTTCAAGAATCCCTCTTGGAGAGTTGTCCATGACTTCTACAACGAGACCCAGGCAGGAGAGGGTGGAGGCATTGACACAAGGTGCCTCGGTCCTTAGGAGTTAAGCCTCTATGCTTGGTAGGTGTGTCTGTCTGTCTGTCCACACCGCTTTCTCCAAAAGACTTGTGCATCTGCTTGATGCCCAAAAAGTGTTTGACTTCATGGGGAAAGTTTTTCCAGGATATATGGAGTCATCCAGATTCTTTTGTTCTTTTTGTGGTTTTTTTTGCAAGTCTGAAAATATCTTTATTCCCTCACACTTGATTGATATTTTGTATGGAATTCTAGGTTCAAAATATTTTTTTCTTCAGAGTTTGAAGATACTTATTGCTAGACTGTGTTGTATCATCTGCTGTTGACAATGAAAATTTGATGATAGTCTTGTTGTCTGAATGTCATTAGGTACTTGTGCCCCGCCCCCCCACCCTGTGGCCTTGGGAGGTATTGGGTTCTTTTCCTGGGCCTTGATGTTCTCAAATGGCATGGTTTGGGTGTTGTGGGTTCATATTCATTTCCATATAAACGCATGTGCCCTTCAGACCTGGAACTTTTATTTCTTTGATATGCTCCTCCTTCCCACCTTGTTTTTGTTCATTTCCCATTCTTACTTTCCTGAAGTAAATGTCTGTTGGTCAGATCTCTGACCTGCTGTTTTGATCTCTCTGTTTCATCTTTTCATTCCAACTTTCTTCCTTCCTAGGCAGTATCTTTTGTTCTGTTTTTCCTTATAATCACAACATGTCAAAGTTGGAAGTCGCCCTGAAGATCACCTGGTGATATGTTACAGATGGGGAACCTAAGGCCCAGGAAGGAAGCAGCTTTGGGAAGGGAAATGATTTGCCCGCGGTTACACCAGCATGTAGTGCCAGGGCTGTCTGACTCTGTGATTTTCCTCACAGCCAGGAAGCCTTGAGCAAGTTAGTAGCTCTTCGCCCTTTCCTTAGACACTGGGGAGGTGGCCCACGGGTCAAAGGAACCCAGGGATTCTATGTGGAGAACCAGCCCAGCCATGGATGCCGCTAGTGAGTCTTCGCAGGGGCCCCACTCATCCTATTGGGACTGACAAGTCCGCACCGCAGCACAGCCTCGCTCTTGCCCTTGGCCTCTGATGAAGGCATGTTGTCTCTGCCTCACCATGGTCAGTGCCTCCTGCAGGCTGACCATGACCAGCATCACAAGCGCGTCAGGTCCCACCCTGGCCCATGAGAAACCCCGTGAATGTGGGAATCAGGGGAAGGAAGCAGCGCGCCCTGATTGGTCACACTGGCCTGTCTCAGGCCCAGCTCTCCTGACCCTCGGTATCGTGCTCTTCCCATCACATCACGAACTGTCACTCAGTTTGCATTACTATCACTGACCATCTGCTATGTGCCAGCACCGGGACAGATGACGCCTAATCTACTTCCACACCCCACTAAGAGAGGGGAGAGAAGGAACAGTGAGCACGTCAACAGCCTCAGTCACCAGGCCTGTGGGTGTCTGGGACCTGTTCCCACCCCACTGCCACCTAGATCTGGCCTCTTGTTTTACTTCAGGGAGCCCTGACACTGACCTGGACTCAGAAGACAAATCCTTCTACCATCCCCAGAAAGACCACTAAGGACTTCATAAACCCACTGAAGAATTTTTTTCTGGGTCATTTTCCCATGAAATAGAAAGAGACCACTTTTTAACACCTTAAGTAAAACAGACACACGTAAATGACTGACTCATCCCCAAGTGGTTCCAAGAATTCATTCTCATCCCAGTGAGGCTGCTTCCGCTCAGGGGGTCTGCAGTCCCTCTTCAGAAGGGCTCTGGGCTGCACAAGGAAATCTGCTTCCTCTCACTCACCATATTCCCCAAGCTTGCCCTGCAAGGACCTCTGACCATTTCAGAATCAGTTTATCTCACCCTCCCTCATCGATATGGTCCACCCTTCCATTTAGTCAAAATAGTATACAGTGCTAGGAACCACCTCAGCCAGAAAAAATAAGTAATAAAGTAAGGCCACCTTCGTTTCAAAAGTACAGCAACTGGAGAGATCTTAGTGAAAGAGTTTCCGATCACAAATGGCAAATTGATTACTCCTTCTAAGGGTACAAAGCACATTTGAATGACCTGGGTCATCTTTCATGCAAGGGCTGCCACAGAGGAAGCGCAGCCATTAGACAGGACAGAAACAGAAAGACTCTTTCTCAATGTGAAACTGACTGCTTTAAAATACTAGCAATGAGAAAAAAAATGGGACAACTGTAATAGCATAATCAATAAAACATATTTAAAAAATAAAACAAAATAAAATACTAGCAATGGATCACGAAGCTGATAAAGAAATTTGAACCACAGACACTTTTTTAAAAAGATTTTATTTATTTAATTTTTAGACAGGGGAAGGGAGGGAGAAAGAGTAAGAGATGAACATCAATGTGTGGTAGCTTCTCACATATCCCCTACTGGGGACCTGGCCTACAACCTAGGCATGTGCCCTGACTGGGAATCGAACCAGCAACCCTTTGATTCACAGGCTGGCACTCAACCACTGAGCCACACAAGCCAGGGTATGAACCATGGGCATTTTCTTAACTTATCCTATTCACATGTCTTTGTCCTGTTTCCTTCACTCCCATTACCCTATGTGCCTGTCCTATGTTTTCCTTTTCGTTACTTGTATTCCTACTTTCTTACCTTTTTGTCTCTTCTCTCTCTCTCCTTCTGGGCAGTAGGACTAGAGGTACAGCTCTTGCTCTCACATACATAACAGCAATGCAGATTATGATCCAAGCCAGAAGACGGAGACAAAGTGTTTTACAAGCACTAAAGAGGGAGCAAGGACTTAAGATCGGGGGAGTCTGAGAGACTACATGCACTACGATGGTACACCTGTCCTGAATCCTTGGCCTTGGCTGCCATTCATGACTCTGGGTTCAGCCATGCAACTTGCTTTGGTCCATAGGATGTTACGAGGCATGAAAAGAAGCTGCCAAGCAGCTCAGGTCCTCACTTCCGACCTCCGAGTTTCAGGGTTTCAGTTCTGACTTTACTGTTCACTAGCTGATTGACCTCGGGCAAACTGCTTAACTACAAAATGAGGATAATGACATCTCCCTGGGATTGTTATGAGAATTATCTGAGAAAATACCTATAAAGTGCTGGAACAAGGCCACAGTACATAGTAAGTCTCAGTATACGTTCGTCACTCTCACTAATTCAGCTAAGCGAGAGAGAGACAAGAAGTCATGGAGGGTAAATGATGGGACTCTGAACTTGGGGACTACTGGGTGCCCACTGCCTTCCTCTTCTCTTCCTCAGCCAGCTTTTCGTTCAAATTTAACTGACCATAATCTGAAAGTGTATATATGTTGTATTTATCAAACAATATTTGTTTTCTTTGTTACTCATTTTTAAATCTAGTTCTCTTTCCTAAAAACAAATTCTCTAAAATGACTCGTATATGTTGCTAGGCATCAATCCTCAGGCCCCATCCGGTCTGTGGTTCCCCTGACTTAACAACAAACTATTCATTCCCTCTCCTCTGCTGCCACCATGTGGTCATAACAGGCTATAACCAGTATTTTCAAATGCTGTGGCAGGGCTTGGGATGTAACTTGAACTTGTGATCTGGTTCCCAGTGAGCACAGGCACATAACACTCCGAAGATATATAACACTCCTGGCAGAGCAATGTAACAGCCAGCCTTCTGCCTAGTGCAGTGAATTCCAGCCTCCTTGGGAATTTTCCCCACTTCAGCAGGAAACATTCACGCATGTCAATTTAGATCAGAGACCGGAAATGACACAGTCCCTGTCCCCAAGGACTTCATACTCTGATATGTAAACAAACCATTACAATCCATCTTTGGCAACCACACAGGCTGAAGATGGGATGACCCTACAGGAAAGGGAGACACGGTCATTCAAGTCACCAGCACAGCCACATCTCACCCGTGGGGAAACTACATGTTTCCCACGAAACACACAATGATAGCATGAGAACAACAGTCGGAAACTTACTGAGACTCTATGTATTAAGCAAAGTGTTAAGTGCTTTACCAGTGGTGACTCATGGGCATGTCCTCCAGCCGACTGTTGTCCCCACTGTGAAGGTGGGGACACCAAGGCACAGCCAGCACGAGAGCCAGGCTTTGAGCCCTCAAACTTTTCTTAACCAATGTCACCATAACCTGTCGGAGCACACACAGTGACATGGTTGCTTCTTTCTGAAGAGGCCAGAAAGACTTCGGAGTTCATAGAGGATGTGAGATCTGAACTGTGTTTTGAAGGATAAATGGGGTTTTCCCAAGCAGTCAAGGGAGATCCAGGGTCTTGGATAAGGCTCTTTTTTGATGAGTGGACTCAAGGCGCTGTGGAGAGCGGATAGTAAATAAACAGATGACGTTTGTGGATTGTCTCCCATGTGCCACCCCACGCAGAGGACTCCAGCTCTCTGAATGAGTCCTTGTAGCAATGCTCTGAGGTAGCCCTGTGTTCACCCGCATTGTGGAAATCGAGGGTCAGAGGGACTGAGTTTACCCGAGGTCAGTCACACGATCAAAAATAAGTTTTCTGGTTGAAGGGAATAAAGATAGGAGTGAGCCTTCTCTTATAAGGTGGGGGCGTCAAACTAGGTAAATGTTTCACATACTCAAAAAAAAGTGAAATTAAAAAGGACGAATAAAAACAAACCCAAACATTGAACCAAGCAGAAATAAATGAATCTATTTGTACATCAAGTCCATAATATAACCACAGAGAAAAGAATTCAAAAATTTTTTCACTCAATACTCTATACATGCTGAAGAGAATACATACCCTCTAAAATTTTTTAAAAACTACAAAGAAGTCTTGAAATTTTTCAGTTACTAAACTGTTAGCAGATCAGCATAACTCTGAAACTACTACGTGTATTTTATGAAAATAAAAATTAGTAACTATATGGATGTAGGGAATTGTGTTTCCATTAGAAACATCAATATGAACACATTTTTTAATAGATGTTTTCTTCTGCTCTGTCCTCAAAAAGGGCCTTGAAGCAATGACATCCTGGTAGCACCTAGAGTTAGTTCTAGATGCCATCCCCCACAAAAGGCACCAGAGCTTCTAGAAAAATGGCTAATTCTAAGCCCTAAGCAAAGAAAGAATCTGATCCACATGATCCTGGAATATCTCGGGCCAAAAAAGAAAGGAAGGGCCCCAAGACTAATCAAAAGGATACAGGTATTGGCTTTAAAGGATGACTACTGGCCAAAAGCACCAAAAAACAAAAAAAAAGATGGTAACAGACTTTGAACGTATAAAAATCGGTAAGTCCACAGATACTGAAAGAGAAGGGAAGGTAGGGCTCTACTTTGCAGAAGGCTGCCAGGTAATAAGTGCAAAAGAAATGACAGAATTGGGAAATAACTAACGTAATAACTTGGTTCAGGTAAGGATCATCAATAGATATTAACGCTAGGGGGAAGACATGTTCACAGTCTAAAGTAGCACATCACAGGTTACTATTTACAAAGAGGAAAATAATTGTCACACGGAGATCTGGCATTCGCCACTTTACCCAGGTGATTAAACCTAGGATTACCAAGCTGACATCAGATACCCTCTAACTTGATGCAGTAAGAACTATATAACATCACTTCTGGTCCCATTACTGTCCAAAATGGGGAAACAAATCAGAATGTGGACACTCTGCAGGGCAATCGGCCTGGACTCTTCAAAAAGCCACTGCCATGGAAAGGACAACGACAAGGGGACTGTTCTAGGTTTAAAGTAACAAAAAATCAACATGTGCGAACCTTGATTGGACCTGGATTTTTATTTTTAAGAAAAAGATTATTAAAGAGATTTTGAGAACAAGTAGTGAACACTGAATATGAGCTGTATTTTGGGTATTGTTGAATTATCATTAATTCTCTTTGGTGTGATGATGGTATTGTGGTTATCAGGGAGAGCGGTCTTATTCTTAGGAGACACAGCGAAGTTTTAGAGGCAAAGTCCAGACGTCTGCAACTTCGTTTCAAAGGGTTACACGTACACACTCAGCAAATGCAGCAAAGTGTTAACTATTGGTAAAGCTATGTGAAGGGTATACAGGTGTTAATTATAATTAATATTCTTTTAATTTTCCTGCAGGTTTTCAAAACAAAAGATGAATTTTTAAAAATTCATTGATTCATAGAATTGGAGACCCCCAAAGGGTCTTAAAAGATCATCTAATTCAACTCATTTTACAAATGGAAACTCAGGTCCAGAGAGAGGAAGACACCTGAGGGCACATAGCCGGTTACCGAAAGAGCTAGAAGTCACATTCACTGTTCTCCTCAGGGGGATATGGGTGGCAGTGAGATTGGGCAGACACAGGGCCTTTGGGAAGGAGGGCTTGGTGGAGTCATGGTAGACAAGGGTCACCGCCACAGTCCAGACAGGAGGAGGTTCGGACACGAAACACAAAGAGGCCCAGGAGACTCAGGGCTCCACCCCTTTCTCTCTCTTAAAATACTCACCCCCCCAAAAAAAATAAATAAGTAAAACAAATAAAAAATTCTGTCCCTTATTTTCTTCCTTCAACCTATTCTCTCTCCTTTTTTTAAAGTATCTATTGCATCGTCATTTGATCATTTTGCTTTCTCCACCAAGATGACATCAGAAAAATACAAATTGTGGAACTAGATTGATCTCCTTTCGAAACCTGGCCCTGCCCACTGGCTCTGCAACTGGGAACGGTCACCTGACGCTAAGTTTGGTTTCTTCATCTTCGCTACATAGTTACTGCCTCCCACCTCGAAAGGATGTGGCATTCAGTGAGCCAAAGCACTCTTTCTACATTTTTGTTGATTCCTCATCAAGTGCCAGGCAGCTGTGGACATTGGGGATGATGACAGCACTTAACTGAAGGCCGCCTGCATTCTAGTATTACATATGAGGACTCACATGACTCATCCCCATTTCACAGACAAGGAAACCGAGGCATGGAGGGGGTGAGTTTCTCGCCCACAAAGCTAGAACAGCCTCTTCCCAGGGTGAACACTGACCACGCCGCACACAGGGAGCAAAGTGAAGCCATGTCCCAGTGGGGCTTTCCTTCCAGAGGAAAGTGAAACCCGGAGGGCTACTGAGACAGTTTGCAAGAGAAGATTCTCATTTCTTTCCTTCCCCCAGCTCTGTGGCTAAAAGAGAATCACATGGCTGAGGAAGAGGAGAGATGTGAGCCCTCCCTTTTCCCAACCCCGCCCCTGAATAAAGAGAAAGGAAACCAAAAAGTGAGCCTTTCGGTGACAGATGCTGTCACCCACCTTAATCCAAAGGGCGGTGCTTCTCAAACTTGATCCTGCCTCATGAGCACCCAGAGAGCCTCTGACAAGCGTGCTGAGCCACTCCCAGAATCTCCAATGCAGTGGGTCCAGGGAGAGGCCCGAAAATGTGTCCTTCTAACAAGTTCCCCAGTGAAGCTGATGCTGCAGCTCTGGGACCACACGTTGAGAAACTGTCACAGAAGCACCCACGAAACAGGTACTGTTCCCAGTGCAAAGGTGAGGAAATGGAGCTTCAGGAAGGCTAGGTGAGGGACAGCAGCACGTGACCCTCATCTGACTCCAAAACCCGTTTGCACGTCACTCAAGTTGGAGATTTGACACTAGGATTTCCCTATTCCTAGTCCGTTCTCTTTCCTCTAGAATTTCCGTTATTTTTTTTTTAAGATTTTATTTATTTTTAGAGGGGAAGAGAGGGAGAAATAGAGAAATACCAGTGTGTGGTTTCTCTCAAGAGCCCCCACCTGGGGACCTGGCCCGCAACCCAGGCATGTGCCCTGACTGGGAATCAAACCAGCGACCCTTTGGTTCGCAGGCTGGCACTCAATTCACTGAGCCACACCAGCCAGGGCAGAATTTCCATTCTTGAAAGGCAAAGTCAAGGTTATTTTCATTTCCAATGAGAACAAAAGATGGCTGGTGAAGGCTATTTTTAAACATTCCTGTTCATTACCCAGTAATTCCTCTTCTAGAAATCTGTACTAAGAGAATGACCGAAAATACAGCCCAAAATACAAAGTTGCTAAATGTTTTAGCAAGAAACTGGGACTCAAAGTATCCAGTATTAAGGGACTGGTTAATAAATTATGGTATATCCAAATGATGAAATATTATGAAGCCATCAAAAATTATTTATTTTTAATTTATATAACATGTCGAAGAATTTATACTATTAAATAAAACATAACACATAACTAAGTTCAGTAAGTTCTCGATGTTATTAAAAACAATGAAAAAGGAAATAAAGTGGAACTCTGACAACAGCTGTCTCTGATTTTAATGATTTTCTGTACTTCCCACACTTTTACAGCTTTTATAGTCAGAAAAACCAAGTCCTTTCTTTTTGCTGATTAACAACAACAGATATTTTCAAGACCCGCCATATAAGTTAGTCAATTCCTAAACAGCCAGGAAAAGCAGAACTGTGCATTTTATGGCTAATATTTAATTCCAGGTTACATTTTCCCTGACCCTTGGTTAAAAAAAAAGAAAAACATAAGTGACGATCATCATCATACATACACAGGAAGAGGGCTAGAAAGAGACCTGTAAAAACGATAACGGATTATTTTTGGTTGGTAGAATTATAAGGCTTTTAAATCTCTTTTTCACTTAGTTTTTATAACACTTTCTACAATGAATATCCATTATTTTTGTAATAAAAAAAGTCTGTGCTTTTTTTTCTTTTTAAGAGACAACTGACGGGCAAATTACAGCACATCTCATACGAGGAAATGTCCAGCCACTTACAAATGCTGCAGGGGACTATTTACAACACGAAAAAAGTTTGCTACATTGGCTGACCGCGCCATAAACAGTGCGTTCAGAATGATCCCATCGTTCAACAAACAAAACGTCTACGCCAACAAAGAAAACACCCTGGAAGGAAGGTTTTTAAAAAACCACATTAAAGAACAAAAAAAAAATTCTTTGTTAAATAAGACGGAGAAGGATTGAGCAGGAGCCCGTTACTGAAAGATCCTCCTTTAAAAAGGCCATGTGCCACCCGCCCCCCCCCCATCCCACCTGTAACTGTTCTTCCGGCACCAACAGGGCACTCAGGAGGGGTCCTTCCTCCCACTCTAGACTTAATGCCTGAGGGGCACGTGGACTCCAGCAGCAGAGATCACCCCTCCTGACAGGCAAACACGCAATGTCTGGAACCTTAAAAAAAGACCCCAGTAGAGAACAGGGTCTTGGGGCAAAAACTGAACTGCCTTTGTGGACTACAGATCTGACTACAATGAAATAAACTGAGTCATTAGATGAAGCAAATGAACTATTTATGTTGCAACCAACACACTAACTATACAATTATGCTCCTGGACTTGGCAGGGGCCTCTGAGATCATCTTTAGACAATTTCCAGGACACTGTCTCTAGGATGCTATGTAAATAGTGACTGGGGACGAGGATGTCATGCTGGAGGATCTGAAGTAAACCTTTCAAAAGCCTGATGTTCTGTTTATACAATTTTAAGTCACTTTACTGCTAGCCACAAGGTGATTCAGCATTCTGATTTAATGTAACAATTTATTGACTTTACGTCTAATAAAAGGGACTACAAAGAAGTGCTGCAAAGCCAGGAGACACAGGACGGAATAAAAATAAACACAGAGACCTGTCTTCCAGCCCAAACAATGAGAAATCCATGTCACTGGATTGTCCATTCAGTCTATTTCCAAATCGCTATCCTCACTGTGACACGTGGCGGAGCTACGCACAGCTGTCAGCACCAAGAGTTCCTTATCTGGGAGCAATCCAAACTCCTGTAGAAAAGCCTCAAGGTCCACAGCAAAGAAATCTTCGCCCAGCTGGTCAGTGACTCGGACAAAATTACCAATCAGTTCGCCCCCCTTGTAGATCAGCAGGGCAGGAAGGGCATTCCTGGTGAATTGGCTGCTAGCCCCGATAACTGAGCTCTTCACCCGGCAGAATTTGACAGCTGGGTACTCGGCGGCAAGGCAGATCATGCAACCATGCATGGCGTCGGTCCCCGGAATGCCGTCCTCATAGATGTGGACCATGATGAGGGTGCTTTTCTGTTCTTTATCAATCATGTCCAAAAACCCTTCTCCACTGGGGATCTCAAACACCTGCCTGAACTGGGGCCCCTTGTGAAGCTGCTGCCGCATCTCTTCCATTCTCTGCTTCCGGTACTGCTGCAGAAACTCCTCATCGTCCTGGTCCTCATTCATCATGGCAAACTCCTTCAGAGTCATCTGAAGGAGGACCAGCAAGTGAGCATCAGAAACACAAACTGAACACCTGTGTAACAGTTAACATGTACCGTGTGCTTATGACACAGGCGGCACCTTGCCCAGCGCTCTGCATGCGCTATGTCTCACTGAATTCTTAGGTAACCCCATCGGAAAGGGACCTTATTACCCCGCCTTTACAAACGAGGTTCTAAGACTTGAGATCATTTGCACAAGTTCATGCAGGTCACAAGTGCAGCAAGGCCAGGATTCAAACTAGATAGTTTTAAAACCCAGCCTTTTAACTATGGTGTCAATATTGCTTCTTGATCCAAATAGGCAGCATCAGATAATAGCACTTCATGAGCTTTTTCCTTGTTGTCAGTCTCAACAACAGATTAATAATTTTACTCATGGTTTTGTTTTTGTTGACTAGACCACAGGACATTAAGGAACTTTAAAAGAATATTCATAATCCCTGCCTGACCTACACATCACACATAATACAGTCACATGATAAAATGGCTTTTGCTCTTATAACAGCAATTGTGGGTGCCTGGATTAAGTTAAAACCTGTGGTTTTTTTTTTTTTTTGACCCCTTAGCATTATTATACTGTAAACATCTCATGTTTCCAAATATTTTTTATGAAATTATACATCATGTGCCACATTTTGCTTTCCCACTCCCCTATTTCTGGTACACAGGCGGTTTCCACTCTGCTCTCCTGCAGACAGGTCAGCAGGGCACCTGCAATCATGTGGCGTGTTGCATCCTCACTATGAGGAATCCCGTGAGCAGTGGGCACACTGCCCTGCAGCCAGCTTAAGTTACAAGAACGTCTTCCTTCTCCTGCCTAGAGCAGCAAGCCAGCCCGGCCCCCTAACAAAGCCTCCCTCTGCCTAGCCTGGCACAGATTAGAGGGTGGAGGCTGAGGGAGCATTGGACCAGGACAGATGTTACTGCCTCACAGCCAGCACCACTCTGAATTCACTGTTACTGCTCATCCCCGATCTTCACCCCATCTCAGAGCTCTCCACTCTATCTCAGCCTGCCACAGCGGCTCTCCCTGACCTGTCAGGGTCTGTTTCAGTCTAATGCCCTGCAATCATATCCTTTTGGTCAAGGTGAATGGCTCCTCACTTAATCCTCTTATCTGCTCCCTGATCCAGCCTGGCACTTCCAGCTGCTTCGGGCCATAGCCAAATGATCTCTGGCATTCCTGGACATTCATCCATGGTTGGAGGGCACGGTATGAAATAGAGAGCCCTTCTGATATGGGGAAGAGACAGTCAGTGACCCAGTTCCATATATCTGCCAGAATGTCTATTTGCTTCTACAGCATTGCCTCATTAGCATAATTTCTTCAAAACAGGCTTCCGGTGAAACAGAGCAACGTCATGAAAAGAGCAGGAAAATCTGGCTTAGAATCCGGGTTCCTATTAGATTTTACCAGGTGCATGGCTCTGAGCAAGTCCCCTCCATCTCTAAGCACTGGATTCGTTGTCTTTAAAATTGAGATAATACCACCAACTTCAGTGAGTAATTTCTGGCCCAACGTTACATCCCAATAAAAGACAGGAAACTCACATTTATTGAGCACTTTCAATGGGCCAGGTACTATGGTGGGGACTGTACCCACACAGCCCTGTGAGTAGGGATACTGACCTCATTTAATCCATGAAAAGCCAGACTGAGAATGGAAGAGACATCCCCACAGTCACTAACAGCTGAGCTGGAATTCAAACTCATGTGTGCCTGAGTTATGACATGACTCTGTGCTTCCCCCAATACTACACAGCTTCTTGGGGGCCGAATCTAACATCTTACACGTCCTGAGTCATTAACCCCAGATGCAGGGCCAGGACAGCTTCTGAGAAAAACCTGGGTGCTATGAATTACCTTCCCACTGATCTTCTCCTGGAGATCCTTCTGTTTCTGTTGCTCCTCCTCTTCATCCAGATGGGACCTGCAGGTCATTGAGAGCTTCTTGATCAGCCTTTCCATCTCCCGACACTGCTCCTCCCTTTGCTCTGTTTCCAACTGTTTGAAGCGGCGCCAGTCATTGATCACCCCCTTTGGACCTGGGTCAGGGGTGAACATGGAGGTAACCAAGAATGGGCAAGGAATTACGGACCAGCTCAAACTGTTGGACGCTCACTGCGTCAGCTCCACAGTGATGCTCACACAGGGCGGTGTGGCCTACACACAATGATGTCCACTGCAGCAGCACTTGTTGTCCTTAAAGGGGCAAGCTAAGGGTCCAATGTTAGGAGATGTGTTACATAAATTATGACTTAACTACTCAAAGGAAAGCACAGGAAGTCTTAGAAAGAGGGAGCTCTTTCACAGTGAAAGATGGAAGATGTTCAAATATATTAGGTTAAAAAAAAGAACAAAATGCAGAGCAGTATCATGGTATGATCCCCCAATTTTTAGAAGAACCGCATGTAATATGTTAAATATTTAGGGATATCTATATACATGCATATACATTTGTATGTTCATAGAAAAAGTGCTAGAGGGGCATGCAAACTGTTGACAGTGGTTGTCTGTAGTAGCAGGACCTAAGGGGACTTTTACTTTTTTCTTTCTATACTTCTGTATGACCTGAATTTGCATAACATTATGGCAGGTTGTCCTGTTATTCAAGCTACCCCCATACCTCCCTGCCCCATGTGACTGGTAGTACCTCCTGTGGAATCAGCCCATGTATCCCCAGCTACTGACGTTGGGCTTGGTTGTGTGACTTTCTTTGGCCAATGGACTCTGAGCAAAAGCTTTACAAGCCGTTCCATGACTCCAACAGCCCTCTCTTGCTCCTTGCACTTGGTCATGAAAACGGCATGTCTTTGAGCTAGTTAACTAGAATGAGAGGGTACGTGGAGCAGAAGCAGAGCTGCTGTTGACCCACACAGGGAGCATGTAACGTGACAGAGAAACATGCCTTTGTATTGTTATCACAGGCCACTGAGGAGTGGAGGTCTTTTGTCACCACAGAAAAAAATAAGAGAAATCTAGGTGCCGCTAAGCTGTACACCCCACACCAATATATAATAAGTTTTTTAAAAAAGAATCTGCGTGAAGAAAATACGACCAAGAAACATTAAGAAAGACCCAAATAAATGGAAAGGTAATACCACTTTCCTGACTAGGAAGACCCAACATCACATACGGTTGCCAATTATCCCTAAATTAATCTAGTGAAATATGTGATTACATGCATGTGCATGCTCCTAAAGTTTCTTTGGAAAAAGAAGAAGGCACAAGTTAGGAAAACAATAACATAGGAGAATATGGAGGGAGAGGTAGCCCTACCAGACACTAAAACACATTATAACACAACAATTAAAAAGAGTGTGATACAACACAGTAAAAGACAAACTAATGGGTGAATAAATATTTAAGTGCAAAAAAAATAAAATCGTAAAAACACTAAGAAAAAGCAGGGAGTGAAGAAAGGTGTTTTAAGTAAGAAACAAAATTAAGAACTATAAAATAATGCTTGTAAGTACATAAAAATAAACAATTTTTTGCCAGGAAAAGAACATAAAGCCAAAAGACAATAAATTGGCAGAAATATTTACAATTCATATCATAGATTAACTTCCTTAATATATATAGCTCCCTAAGAAGAGAAAGACCAACCACTCAGTTTAAAATGAGCCAAGAATATGACAGTATCTCTAAAGTTATGAAATGAGGCTCAATGTTACTCTTCAAAAGAGAGAAAATAAAACTACAAGGAGTCACCGTCTGTCACCCACTGGGGTGGCAAAGATGCGAAAGTGTGAGCACACAGTAGGAGGGCAAGCGTACGGAGAAATACCACACTGCTGCTTGAACTGTGACACAGTGTCACCTGCGCTGACAGCAATTTGGGATTTGTAAAATGTAAAGATGTAAATACGCCGTTTCTAAGAATGTATACTACCAATATATTCACACCTATGATTTATGGGACATCAAACAACTACTAATTTGAGAAGCTAGGTTCAAACCCAGCCCAGTCTGTGTTCATTACCACGTTCCTATGCATACATATTTGCACTGTACAGAGACATGGCTAGAGGCAGGCACGGTGAAATGAAAATGCTAGGTTATCTCTGGAGGTGGGACTGGAATTAGAGAGAAGTGACCAGCAGGCTTCCAACTGATACATACTTACCGGACATTTCTAAACCTGCTCCCAGAGTTCAGGGATTTCTAGTACCTGTGTTAACGGAGATGCCTTCGCCTGCCAACTCAGCATCTGCAGGCATCGAACTGCCGGCCAGGGCACCCCTGCCTTCATCCTTGTCCTCGTGGTCGCTGTCCTCGTCCTCGCTGCTGCTGTAATAGTACTGCAGCTTCTCCCCCAGCAACTTATCATCCAGCGTCGTCATGGTACCTGGAAGAGGGCAACAAACCTGTTAGGCTCTTTGCTGGCTCCCACCAGACAGACTTGAATCTGAAGAGTAGGAGCTCACTTGTGCTGAGATCCCACTATTTAGACGACCCTAAAACTGACGTTTTCCATCCGCAGGATCTCAACAAATACATGGCATGACCCTATGGGATGGGGTTAATCATGTTCTTTCTGTAGAAGGGGAAACTGAGGCTCAGATAAGTTATGGAAGTTTCTTCTGAATACGGGCCACTAGACTTATAAGTGCATTAGGGCACTGGCTTGGAGAAATCTACTTACTGACTGTAAGTTTTATTTGCACATACATTGAGGTTTTCTTATCAGTGAAGGCTGCTAGTAGGTAAGTGAAATATCGGGTAAGAACCCTCACGAAAAACTCCAAAAAGCAGCAGCAAGAGGATGATGCTGAGTCACTAAGTCAATCACTTGCCTGAGAGGCCTTCAATGCACTGCACACTGAAGGTTTGGATGGATGGAGTCTGAAAGACTACCAATTTTGGTTTTACAAAAGGGCCCATGACAAGATTTTACTACTTTCCAAGAGTTTAAAGAACAACAGTTAAAAGCCAATATTCTGCATCAGAAGAAGCCTGGGACTTTTGGAGAGAAAGGCACAGCTTGGCCCCCCAAAGTCCTGCTAGCAGATCCAGCAGGAAGGGTGAAAACTGCAGCACTCACTCCTTCCAAGAAGTGTAGCAATACTATGCTTCCCTCCTTGAAGACTTAACTCCAAGCCTGTTACACTGCGTTCCAAAGTGACTCTCCTAAAGAGCAGGGAGCTGTAGATGTAGAAAGCAGGGGCACCCGCTGTCCAGCGCCAGGCCTCAGCACAATTTGCAAGCCCAAAAGGAGACAGCCTGGATCAGAGGGGGAATGTGGGGATCCCAGCAGTCAGACGGGAAGAGGGGCGCACAGGAGGCAGGGTTAACTGAGAAAAGGGAGCAAGTGCTAAGAGGAAGAGCAGAACCAAACTTAAAAAGGAGTGGAAGAGCCAAGGAAGTGCAGGGTGGATACAGTGCGACTGGGCGGTGGCGTGCTTAGAGCGGGTGGGGCCCGCGGAGGGGTTTCCGGAGGAGACTGGGTAGGGGCGGGGCCAGCAGGCGCATTAGAGAAGCGGGCGGGGCCTTGCAGAAAGGTTTGCAAAAGAGGCGGGACCAGTGGGGGGGCTCGCAGAGCGGCGCTCGCAGTGGGGCGCGAAGAAACTTTGTAGGAGCCCGACGAAGGTGGGGCCAGAGGAGGAGGCGGGGCAGGGAAATCCCGGATCCCTCGGGGGTCGAAGGGACGCGCGGACAAAGCGGGTCGCCCATCAGCGGTATTCCACCACATCCCACCCACATTCCACGCTTGCCGCGTCTTCCCCTCCGATCTCAATGCAGTTACCCTGCCTAGCTTGATCCGGATCCTTTCGGGCTGGTGGCTCCGGGCACTTGAGAAGAAAGGGAGCGTTTAGACGAACAGAGGTGGACCAGCGCCTTGAGCACTAAGAGAAGAGACGCCGGCGTCCCGACTGCACGGACCAATGAGACGGGCTTCCTGAGTAAAGACAGGCACACGCGGCCCAATTAGAAGAAGCCTCTCTCAGCGGCGGAGTGAGAAGCTATGGGTACGACTTTGGGACAAAACACCTCGACAACAGTAATGCGTTCTCATTTGTTTAATTACAACAAAAAGCTACATTACACATACCCACCTCTGAATAGTAAGAAAAATTTATTCGGTCACCTTTGAAGTTTCTGAAACTATTTAATACATATTTTTTATTGTTCTTAATCACATGACGGTGATTAGGACAGAATCAGAGACGTTACATACTTTGCCCAAGAACACACAGCTCTTACATTAAAATTAAAAAAAAAAAAAAAAAAAAAAAGCCAGGTCCATAATAACTAAATGCAGTGAGAAATCCTAGATTGCATCCTAAAACAGGAAAAGGACATGAGTAGAATAACTCGCAAATTTGAATAAGGTCTATTTAATAATAGTCTTGTATCAATAGTTTTGATAATTGTACTACGGGTTATGTAAGATGCTAACCTTTGGGGATTTGGCTTAAAGAGCATAGGGGAACTTTACACTATTTTTGCAACTCTTAAAACCTAAAATGATTTCTGAGTCCTTATTGAAGTGTCCAATACACACCACAAAGTACCGTATTTTCCCGTGTATAATGCACATCCACGTTTTTTGGCACAAACTTTCAGGAAAAAAGTATTTCATTTTAATTTTTTAATTAGTTTATTTATTTATTTATACTTAGTAACAAAACTGATTATCGTATTCCAGGGTATTATTTTGCATACGGATATCTTAATGCTTTCTAGAGTTACACTTCTAATGCCTGAGCATAAATAAAAGAATTACAAACATTTATATAGATACAGAATTAGTACTACCCATGTATAATGTGGGCAAAAATGCACATTATACATGGCAAAATACGGTAACACATAGAAAGCTTTATGTAACTTGATTCATTCAAAATGTACTAAAATGAGATACACTGTTTAATGTAGGGCTCTTAATTTAAGAAAGAGTTTCTTAATTTATGGGTTCTACAACCACCTGAAAGTGTCTGCAAATGTGTACATGTGCATGTTTTTCTGAGAAGCTGTTTGTTCAGGCTATCATGTGCGAACCCTCCCCTGTTCCCAAATTGAAGAGCAGTTCATCAAAAAGCTCCTATGGTGACTTTGTATTTTTGTTTGCATGAACACCTGGCTTGAAAATGCTTGTGATCTGCTTTAAGTGACAGCGCCCAGCAACAGTGACTCTTCGTGGGAGAGTCCCCATAAATATTTGTAAAATCAATACTAGAGGAATGTTTTTCTCTGACATTTATTTTTACTCACAGCTCCCTGAATCAGGCGTCTTCTTCATCCATGGTGGTTTCTTGTCCTTAAAATTCACTTTAAGCCTGCAGTTCTCAGTGCTGCTCAACAATCCTAACACCAGCTCCTATTCTCCCACTCTCCAAGAGAAGCAATTCACATCTCTCAGATCTTCAACACTCCCTTCCCTGTCCTAGCTCCCTTGATTCCTGTATCACCTGAAAAATAGAAGCCATCAAAACAGACTTGCACTTGAGGCCACCCTCTAAATGTACCAATAACCCCTGATCTGTACCTATTAAATGAATCACCAGTGCAGTGGATCCCACCCCTCCACCCTAGTAAAGGACTCTGTTCCCGCAGTTGTTTTCTCTCTCTCTTTCTCCCTCCCTTCCTCTCCCTCCCTCCCTCCCTCTCTCTCCTCCCCCATCCCCACAACCTCTGGGTCCTCCCTGCATATTCAGGCGTGCTTTCTCTTTCTACAGCATACTAATATGTTCCCTAGTTCTCATCTCTAAAAATATCCTCTCAGATGCCATTTCCCACTGGTTCAGATTGTTAAAAATCAAAAAGTTTGATAACAGTGACAGTGGGGAATGTGTTGCTGGTAAGAGTGTAAATTGATACAACTCTTATGGATGGCAATTGAGAAATATCTATCAATATTGCAAAAAACATACCTTTAACCAGCATTTCCACTCCTGGAAGTTCATTCTGTAGACATAATTGCATGAATATATTATTTAGTGATTTTTTAAAGCAAGGTAAAGAACATTATATATTAGTTTCCTATCTTTTCAATAAAAACATATGAACCAATATTTGCTTATATATGCATAAAGAATACCATTGAAAAATACATATATAAGAAATAAAAGGCCCTGGCTGAGTAGCTCAGTTAGTTAGAGCAGTATCCTGATACGCCAAGGTTGTTGGTTCAATCCCCGCTCAGGGCACATACAGGAATCCACCAATGAATGCATAAGTAAGTGGAACAAAAAATCCATGTTTCTCTTTCTCTTCCTCTCTCTCTAAAATCAATAAATTTTAAAAAGTTAAAGAAATAAAAAGTCACCTTTTAGGGGCAGATGAGAGGAGTGGAAGGGAGACTTTTTATATATAACTTCATGTGTGTGATTTTTAATCATCTAAAACTATTATCTATTCTATTCCAAAAATATCGATTAATCTGTAATTTCTTTTGTAGTGTCATTGTCAAGTTTTGGTACCAGGGTTATATTGGTCTAATAAAACTAGTTAGGAAACTTCCTTCTCCATTTTCTGAAAGTTTTAGTAAATTGGTGTTTTTTCCTTCTCCTTTAAGTGTTTACTAGAATCCACCTGTGAAACCGTTTGGGGCCTGAGTTTTCTTTGTGGGGAGGTTTTCATAATGAATTCAATGTCTTCCGTAGATACAGGGCTGTGGCAGGCAGATTCTAATGGCTCCTGTTTCAGTCAGCAGTGTATTGATCCTCAGATCCCAATTCACCCTTCTTGCTTTGCAGTGACGGACAGAATTCCTTTAAGCATCTGCTTTGCGGCAGGTACAATGGGAAGCTTTCTCAGTAGAGGGCAATGGAGGGGCAGTGGTCAGTGGTAGGGCTGTAAGGACATCCAGTGGAGATCTTCCCCAGTCACGTGGGGTCAGTACATGTGGTTCCCTGATGGCCTTGCAACCTCAGTTGGCTCAGCAAGTGATGGCCCAGCGATCATTTTTCTGTGACCCTCTCCACAGGGAAGTCAGGGCCCTGAAGACTTCCTCTTTGCAGTGGCTTCCAAAGGCTTCCTGTCCGCTCTGGTACCAGCTCCTTTCACAAGGTCCTGTGCAGCTCGCCTGGGGCCCAGAGACTTGCCTTCTGCTGCCAGCAGCCAGTTCCAGCCTGGGAAAACCAGCAAACATCTCTGGACCGGTGGACTGCACTTCACCTTCTCCCACGAGACCAATGAGAACTGAACCCCAGTCTCGGTAAGTGGGCCCCTTCCCAACTTTGTCCTTCTTTAGGTACTCTCCCTAAGTCCTCGGGAGCTATATGGAATTTCTTTTTACCTTATAGTCACATAGTTAATAGATTTAAATAATGAATAATTAGTGAATTAATCAAGTGATTTGATGATGCTATCTATTAAACTTTCCCTGAATAATCCACTGTGTGGTTTTCTCCTCCCAACAGGAGATAAAGAAGCCACTCCGTCCAGTCCACACTCAGGGAGATCACCCATGGGCTTGGGATTCTTTCAAAGATCCTGAAGGGATGGCAATGTTCAGGTTGGACCACTGCACTACAAAGTTGTCAGTTATTAAAAAAGTCATAGTCTTTGCATGATAATTACTCCAGTGTTAACTATAAAGGAAACAAAACCATCCTGGAATTTCATTTTCTTCTTTAAGTCAACTTTCCTTTGCCTTGATCACTATCCTCGGTTCTCTGGGAGCTAATCAGGCCTTGAGTATGAACTGGACCTAGTGACCTGTTTCTAAGGAATAATAACGAAAGTGATGGGATGTTGCTTCCTAGATGAGGTTGTACAAGGTTTTCACTTCTTTATAACTTTCACTCTTTCTCTCTCTCTCTCCGGCCTGCCTCGGTCTTGGGCTCTCCTTGCCGGCTGCTAGGGTGAGCCAAACTGCCATATCGATTGTGAGCTGTCCTTCTAAGAGGCTCATGTGGTAGCAGAAAGCAGAGGCCTTCATCCCAACACTTCGGGGGGAACTGAATCCTGCCAGCAGTCAGGGGAGTGCGCTGGGAAGCAGACCCTTCCCCAGGGGAGCCGCGGAGAGGACTGCAGGGCCAGCCAACACCCAGGTGGCATGAGAGGCCCAGAGGGGAGGGCCCATCTAAGTCACATGCAGACTTCCGACCTACAGAAAGTGTTAAGCCACTGAGTTTTGGGGCAGTTTGTCACGTGACAATAGATAACAAAACAAGAGTTATTTCAATTTCCTTTTCATTTTGTATCTGTTTTGGTAAGTTGTATTTTTAAGGAATTTGTCTGTTTCTTAGTTAAATCCGTATAGTCCATTTTATTCATTTCCTTCAGAGGTAGACAAAATATACCAGTTTATTTGCTCAAAAATACTTCGGAAATAAAAAAAACTTATGTCTACACAGAAAACCTGTACAAAATGTTCGCAGCAGCTTTACTTGTAATAGCCAAAACTTTGAAACAACCCACATGTTCTGCAGTGGCCAATGTTTTTTTAAAAATATGGTACATCTGTTACTGGGGAGAGAGACGAGTCAGGAGCACCCCCTCACCACCCTGAGCTTGTTCCTCAGTTCTTGTCTCATTCACAAGAGAAGGATTCAAGCAAGAGACAAGCACGTATAGTGGAAAGGAGATAGCAAGTTTATTTATGAAACACACAGGAGCACGGAACTGCAGGCAGGTACCCAGCTCTTCTAAATGCCCCACGTACCGAGGAGGTAAAGTCGTATGTTTGTGAGTTTGTTCTATGCACTTGAGCGGAGGCTACACGTGGGTCCTTAGCTAATCTAAGTGTGCCGACTATTGGGGTTCAGGGGTTCTATACCTTCGTCTGCTTCTAGGTTCCCTCTCCTTGCCCCCCTTCCAAACCTTGGGAACAATGTCCAGCTACAAGGGCTTTCTTTCTTAGTAGAGGCTGTCTGTCTAGTCAGTGAAGTTGTTACAGCAGCTCCCTTCCTTCTGTGCTTATCCCTGCTTGTAATGTTCAGAACACTTGGCAACCTCAGTGACTGTTACAGAAGCTTACAGAAGTCCCCCTTTCTCACCACGGTCTCAGGGACTTCCCTTCTCCTGCACTGTTTTTGCTTGTGATGCTCAGGACACCTGGCAAACTGGGCTTGGGGCTGCTGAGTTAATTGGTGAGATATGCCTCCCTTTTGCTTCTAGCCTCTTATATATAAGTTCTTTGTTAGATTGTAATGGCAGTGGCCCTGCCTTATTTCCCCTCTGGCTACTCATCCCTGGCCGCTACCTAACACATCCCTATCACGCCATACTGCTCAAGCAATAAAACAGAGCAAACTATTAACATATGCAACAACTTGGATGGATCTGCAGGGAATTATGCTGAGTGGAAAAAAAAAGCCAATTTCAAAAGGTTACATTCTGTATAATTTCATTTATATAACATGCTTGGCATGACAAAATTATAGATATGGGGGACAGATGAGTGGTTTCCAGGGATTAGGGTGGGCGAGTAGGGCTAAGGGGTGGGGGGAAGGATGTAAACACGAAGGCGGGGGGCACAGGGGTCACTGAAGAGACCGAACAATTGTTATCTTTTTTCACTTCTGTTATCTTGATAGTGATGGTGGTTTCATAAGTGTACCTGTGATAATAGTGCACGGAACTACACACGCAGGCGTGCACGTGCATGCAAATGAGTGCATGTGAAGCCAGTGAAATCTAAACAGGATCTGTAGATTGTTACTGATGTCAATTTCTTGGTTCTGATATTAGGATATAGTTATGTAAGATGCTGCCATTAGGGAAGTTGCGTGAAGGGTACACGGGTCCTCACCGTATTGTTGTTGCAATTTCCTGTGAATGAGTAATTATTTCAGAACCTAAAGTCACAAAATACTTCAGTTGATCACCTCCCCTTCCACTACTCTCCATCCAGTTATGAGGTTGACTTTTGAATGAAGACCTGAAGAGAGTGAGAGGCCTGGTCATGAAAATACCCAGTGGGGGTGGGGGAGACCTTCTATCCGTAAAGGATGTAAATGTCAAGGCCCTACGTGGGAGCATGCCCACGGTGACGAACACCAAGGCCGCCAGTGTGGCTGGAGCACAGGGAGCAGCGTCAAGGCCAGGACTGGCTTTCACCCTGCGTGATGTGAGAAGCATTTGGAGGCCTGGAGCACAGGAGTGAAATGATCACTGAACATTGTAATGGACTCCCTGCAGCAGCTGTGGTGAGCTGAAGGGCAGGAGCAGGGAGAGCAGGAGGCTATGACACCTCAAGTGAGAGAACTGTGACTTGAACCTAGGTGGCGAGGAGTGGTCACTCTGCATGTATTTGGAAAGGTCTGCGGCTGGAATAGGTGTGAGGGCAATCAGGTGGGTAGTAACTGAAACAGGTAAGACAGAGGTGTAATTTGGGGAGTGGAGGAATCCCAGAAACTCAGATTTGCACATGTGAAGTTAGAGATGTCTATTAGAGATCCCAGTGGAGATGTTCAGTACGTGGCCTTATTGAAAACTGTCCACAGTGCTGAGAATGACTATGCCCACCTTACAAAATCTCATCATCGGGTTGCATTACATTCATTCTGCTTGTATTACGCTTCCTTATCTAAATATATCTTTTATTTATTTCTTGTTTGTCCTTCCAAATTTCATGAAGTTAGGGGCTAGTTCACTCCTGTATCCCTATTGTCTAGTACACAGTAGATTCTTAAAAAATATTTGTTGAATGAGTCTCTGAAAACTTATACGGACCCGGACATTTGATGATGGATGTTTTTTGTTTTTTAAAAATTTTATTTATTTTTAGAGAGGAGAAGGGAGGGAGAAAGAGAGGGAGAGAAACATCAATGTGTGGTTGCCTCTCACACGCCCCCCACTGGGGACCCAGCCCACAACCCAGGCATATGCCCTGACTGGAAATTGAACCAGTGACCCTTTGGTTTGCAGGCTGGCACTCAATCCACTGAGCCACCAAGCCAGGGCTGATGATGGATGTTTTTAATGCACCTGGGCAAAGACAGGCCCTAAGCCCTTTCACGTTCATTCTGGCAGTGGTTCCCAAACTTTTCTGCACATTGGAAGCACCTAGGGAGCTTCAGAAGTACTGATGGCACCACCCCTAGAGACTGTGATTTAATCAGTCCAGGGTGTGGTCTGGGTTTTGGGATTTTTAAAACATCCACAGGTAGCCCTGGCTAGGTGACTAAGTTGGTTAGAACGCCATCCCATGTACCAGAAGGTTGTGGTTCAGTCCTTGGTCAGGGCTCATGCCTAGGTTGCAAGTTCAATGCCCAGTAGGGGTGCGTATGGGAGGCAACCGGTCAATGTCTCTCTCACATCCATGTTTCTCTCTCCCCCCCCCCCCCCCCCCCACCCCGCCAAAATCAATAAAGTGGTGTGGCTCAGTTGGCTGGAGCACTGTTCCACAACTGAAAGGTTGTGGGTTTGATTCCGTCAGGGCACATGCTAGGTTTTGGGTTTGTTCCTCCATCCCCGATCCCCTGTCGGGGAGCATACGTGCCCTGTACGATCCCCGGTCTGGGAGGTACAGGAGGCAATCGATGGGTGGGTCTCTTTCTGCCTTCCTCTCTCTCTAAGAGTAATGAAAAAAAATATCCTCAGGTGAGGATAAAAATTTTTTTTAATAAAATCAAATCAATAAACGTATCCTCAAGTGAGGATTTAAAAAAAGATCCTAAGGTGACTGTAATGTTCAGGTTGGACCACTGCACTACAGTTAATTATAAAAATATCGTAGTCTTTGCATGATAATTACTCCAGTGTTGACTACAAAGGAAATAAAACCTTTCTGGAGTTTCATTATTGTCATGAAGTTGTCTCTCCTTTGCCTGGATCACCTCTCCATGGTTCTTCCTCTTCTGGATCTCAGTGGTCAGTCCAGGGTTACATATTTCACAAATACACAAGATTACATGCTTCACAAATATCAGTCTGTCCTTGGCATTGGGCTCTGGGATTCTAAGGCAAATTTAATCCACTATAAGGTGTAGATGTCTAATACAGTCTCCCTACAACAAGTCCCATCAATTACTCTCTCCTGCTTTTCAAACCAACCCTTTTTCCTCCACCTTTGCTTCAGCCATGCTCTACACTTCTTTCCTAGTTTGACCTGGCCTCCCCGCTGATCTGTCTCCAGCTTCAACTCACATTATTGCCAAAGTGATCTTTCTAAAACCCTAAGTTGTTCAACTCACCTAACTTCCAAGACTCCCTAGTAGCATCTTTAGTATGATACTCAATGTCCTTTATGGCGGCTCCTACCCACCTCATCTAGCTGTGTCCCTGGGAAAATTCTCTAGAACTATGCCTCAGTTTCCTCATCTGTAAAATGGTGGCAATAATGGTCCCAGATTGTAATACACTGACAGCACTCAGAACTGTGGAGCACATGAAGTGCTCTAAGAGGCTAGGTAAGCTATTCCTTAAACGTTCCTTCCACAGTAACTCATGGCTAAAATAGGCTCCAGCCACCACCACCACCACCCCACCTTGTGGAAGGTAGAGCTAGTTAACACATCAAATATAAGAGAAGGATCAAAATAGCTGTAGTGAAGGGCTGTGTTTTCTGCCCCCTTATCTCTGCTTGGTGAAATATTATTCTGCCTACAAAGTCTAGCACAAGGTCACTTTTCAAAGCACCTCCTCCGGCTCTCCACCACTACTCACCTCATCATTTCCCTTTTGGAGTTTTCACACACCCTGCATTAGGACATAGTTGACGGAGCTGGTTTAGATTGGTCTTTCCCATTTTCACACTGTGAGCTTCCAGATGTTTCTCTCCCTCCAAAAGGCTCATGTTTCATTGACTTAAAATACATCAGCTGAGTGAACGAGTAAGACTTTACTCAAGGCGCAGCGAACATGGTGTCCAGATCTACTCAGGCCATTTTCTGTTCGTATGCTGAGATCCCACGGAACTGACTTCACACTTGTCTAACGTTACTTTGTATGTTTCTTGTGTATTTGCCCTATTTTCCCCACTAAGAGGAGCATTGTGAGTTCAATACTTTGAACTGCTAGTATTATCTTTGTCCTCATTTCCCACTGAATGAATGAAGTGACTGATCAAAGCAAGGAACATTTCCACCTCTCTGCTCTATTCATTTCTTTCAGGTCCTTCTCAATGATGTATACATGTATAAATCTCCACTTAAGTATCTGGTAGCTTAGTTAAGCCAAAAAATAGACCAAGGAAATCAAGATAACTAAAATGCACCATAAACTTAATATTGACAATAAACAACTTTTAAAGTGGACAAATAATTTTATTTTGTGCATGCAAATACATGTCAAGTACTGCAAACTTTTTCCATCAATTTTCTCTCAAACACTGAAAATCATGATGCTCTATTCTGTGAACAGCCAAAGCTAATATCTCTTCACTTCAGTCCTACAGCAAAAACACACAGAATTCACTCTTTGCTATTCACTATCATCACAACCCTCATTGTTCCATCTCTGCCCTCCCCCCATATACAGGCCTTACAAGTCCTAGCCTTCCCCCATTTAATCCTATTCCTATAGCACAAAGGGAAACATTACAATTTGGAAATTCAAATTGAAATAAATGGAATAGAATTTATTCCCATATATATTCCCCATTTCATTGTACAGAATTATTTTAAATTATAGTTTTAAATAGAAGCTGAGTATATGCCTTAAAAATGAGCATTAAATCCATCTTAGAGATGGTGCCTGCTTTTTACATGATGGGTGTACACCATCTTTAATTTCATTTACATTTCAATCGAACAATAGATTTGCAAAGAAAATGTCTAATACAGACGTAAAAATATTCACACTAGAGCTTCACAATCGGTTGTACAATTGACAAACAGGCCTCTTTTCCCAAACTTTCCAGCTAAGCAAATTTATAAAATGTAATCAATGCAACAAGAAAAACATTTCTCTTTCACTTCCAGGGAAAAGAATATGCAATAAACAGTATAAGTGCAGACAGCAGTTGCTGCGAGCGAACCACGATACTCCCAGGTGGCTGTACAGTGGGTATGTGCAGTACAAATAAAAGCCACGTGTGTTGTATCACAACTACAGTATAATTGTTTGCCCAGCTAAGAGAATGCATGCACTTCCATGCCTTGGGTTATAAAGTGAGGCCTAATTCTCGACAGATTGATGGAATATATGCAAATGACCTTGGCTTTTGGCAGTACTAAGTGCAGCCAGTGTCTGTGTTCCACTGGTTTGAGGATATTTTTAAATTTTTATTTTAAAAAAAGGCCAATTTCAGACTTGGGGGAATAACTGCTCTTGGAGTAAAAATAAGACTCCACTCAAATGTGGAGTACTCTGATCAGTGGCCTTGACCCCTTGTATTCCCTTGCCAGCAAAGGGATACAAAGAAACTGCTAAAGAAGTAACTAGCAAATTTATTCTATTTATCCAGAAAATGGGATACTCCTTGAGCACATTCACTTTTCTGCTTGCAGAGGGGTTCTCATGTAGGAGTTGTTGCAGTAAGTGATCCCATCAACACTCTTCATTCACTAGAACACAAGGAAAGTTCTTCCGGTTCACGAGCACATGGTTGCAATGGGGCTCTTCCCTTTACTGTTCAGTCACCACTACTGGTGACAGTCTGCTCAGAAAATGATTCACAGAAACGAGGGAAGAGATATTCAGATTCAAAGTTGAAATCACATGTTGAATTTGACAGTCACAGTTCCACCCATTAACAAGACAGCATGGCTTTAACATCCAAAATGCAAAAGCAAGCTAGATGGTTCTTCAAACATTTTCAGATGTTTAAATGATCCCACTGTAAATTCCTACGAACTGCTGTGCATCCTGTAATTTTCTCAAGGCAGCATGTAAGACTGGAATGTGCTTTATGTAACAGGGTGGGGCAGAAGTAGAATTTATACTTGTTCGTAGATTTCTGTGATCCTTGGGGAGCCTCCTTTTGCCCCACCCTGTCCTCAGCATCAACTTGAAGAAGTTTGAGTGAAAGTGACTAGATCCACACTAATGGAAAATTTTTAGTCCTAGTAGAGGAGGTTTCTCTTATTATTCCCTTGAGAGAGTAAATAGCTACTAGGAAAAAAATCAGTGCCACTGGCCCAATGAAGTACCTTCTCTGGAAAAATTACAATGCACAGCTCTCACGCCTGACCCTGGCTTATCGATGGTATCGAGTGTTCGAGTCACGGCAGCAAAGGGGTACCAGCCAGACGCTTTGCTCAGGTACCAACTAGATGAACTACATATGTAACTTGCTCAGAATTTACAAAATGAATGAGACCACAAAGGAGAACTGCTGATGCTCCATTCGTGGTTATCTGAACGAGGCACATGGACTTCAGAATGAGACTTAGAAATTGAAAAACAAAAACATAAAAAGTGAAAAAAAACCCCACAACAAAACCAAACCAAAAAAACCCCAAATAAACCCACCACTTCCTACTCTCCAGACCTCAGACCGCCCTTCTCTAATTAGAACACAGGCGACAATAATGCAACTTAGTACCAACATCACCAGCTTCCTCTCCTATTGCTTTGCACTCTTTGATTTCAAATATATGTACATCGCATGTTGG
The DNA here is from genome assembly GCA_007922815.1 of Macrotus californicus. Lineage (NCBI taxonomy): Eukaryota > Metazoa > Chordata > Mammalia > Chiroptera > Phyllostomidae > Macrotus > Macrotus californicus. The sequence continues at coordinate 12,909 of VMDR010006865.1, read as the reverse complement.
TAAAAGGGTCAGAGGACAGGGATTGACCCCAATTTTAGAGTCACATTTTACGTCTGAGTTGTATTTTTTCCTCTGTGACACCAGTGGTTACCATTTTGAAGAAAGATCAGATACCCTGGACTTTCTTCTCAAGTGGCAGGGAACCAATGTCTTCACTTCACACTAAACCCACCACAAGAAAACAGGAGATGGCTACTACATACAGAAAGCAATACAGATTAACCCCAACACAGAAACAATTCCTATGTTGTTAGAATGAGTCAGTTTTTAAGAACAGGGAGTTACTGTTTTATGGGATCACCTGCTGCAAGACAAGCATTATTTTAATATAAATGTTCTGAGACATACCAATAAGGTTGATACATACACTGATGCAAATGTAATTTCACTGGACAAGTAGGCAAACACCTAAGCAGTTTATCCCAACCCCCTCCAGCAGAGCACAACCACGTTTCAAAATCTCAATTTTAAAATTAAAAAGATATGGTTAAATACACAAGATCAATTTATGTAGTATATATTCACCCTCAGAACGTGCTGAAGATGTTTTGCGTAGTTCTGTTGCACAGAGGGTTCTTTCCCTGAGGGCACATAAGGAGCTCTCAAACTGTTAATAGGTCTCTATTTTGTAACAAAATAGCAATTTTTAAATCTTAAAAAAAAATACATTACCTTCAACATGGAAGATCTCACTATTTAAATATCCATGAAATAGAGATTATGGTTTGCATATCCTTTTTGGAAATACAAACAGCAAATAAAGTACATTGGAAGCATTTCAAATGTAATAAGCACGTATTTATAGAAAGGTTCTGATATAAATTATATAACAATCATGTTCCTGTAATATCCTAGGCTAATTTATAATGTCAGAAATAAGTTAACGCAACATGGTTTAAAACTCTTGTTCCTATTCATTTCAGGTTACAGAGTGAAATAAATAAATGTCTTTGTAGGGACAGGGAGCACTGGCCATGGCAAAAAGGTACAGTACTAACCGAAGGAAACTAAGTCAAGGCTACTGTGCTGTTATGTTACAGACATCTTCATACACTTGAGCATTAAATAAATGTGTAAGATCTTCCATACTGACACCAGAGTATCAAAACCACCCCTTTGTTTCCCAGGTATATTTACAGCCTATCAGTCACCTTATGAGCATGTGCATTAAGACAGGTATCGAACATCAGTATCTACTCATTCTAATGAAGGAATTTCAGGGAAATGTTAACCCTCCCGCCCCTGGAAATGTGCACAAAACTTTTTATCAAAATCTTATCTGATACAATGCTGTGGTTTTGTAAAACAACTAAATAGCTCAGACGACCAATAACATGATCCTGTTTAAGCATTTTGCTAGCAGGAAAAGCCCTTACATACAGTACACCTGGTGAAAGATCAGCGTGGCTTAAAATGTTCCAGTACAATTTTCAGAGTAAACAACTTCACAGAAGTTAATTAAAAAAATAATAATAAAAGTCAAACTAATCTTAAAGAAACAGGAAAAAAAACAGAGTATAGATAAGATCGGGAAGGAATGCCCAGCTTTTGTTTTCAAATGTTGACTGAAATTTAGGTTTCAATAAACTGCCTCCAGCAACTCTGGGGCATGCCTGGTTGAACACACCGCACACTTTCAGATGCCAAGTCCAAACACTTTTCAGTCACATTTTAGCAGGGCAGAGATTACTCATGTTTTTAAGTGTGACTAGAGGTTAGCCAATGTTCTATTATTACATGGTTTGTAGTCTCATCAACCTAACAGTCAGAAAAAAGGGAAAATTAAACCCCAGCATGAAGTAACAATAAACAATATTTAACCAAGATAATGCAATGAACATCCAAAGTAATTAGTTTAAATTAAAAACCCAGCAATACCGTCTTGTTAGTCAGTGCAAACACTACATACAGGGTTTTTCTCAAGAAAGCTGAAAGCACCTGATTCTTTGCCAAGTCATCAGATTCAATAATGCACAGGCTTAAATCTGCATTTTAAAAAACTGCCATTACATTAGTGCATAATTTATCAAAATTGTAAAAACGATTCTGCATAACTTAGGAGAATTTAATATCTAGTACATCAGCTGAAGGACTTAGGCACTTGGTTATATATTTAATTATTTCAACAAGTAGCCTGTATGTAAATATTAACAAAGCAGAAACTATTCTCAAAAAATGGAAAACTAAAAAAAATTTAAACGCTACAGATAAAAGCACTGCACCACACTCCTACACATAATGCAGTAAAGAAAGCTAGTTTATAACCCTGCAAAATTCTATGGTAAGAACATCTAACTTCACTCTTCAAAGTTAAAAAAAAAAAAAAAATCATGCAAAGTCCCATGAAAAAGATAAATAAAGCAGCTGGAATGAGATGGAAATTTCTCTTAGTGAAACATAAAATAGAAATAAATAAGTTAATTAAGTCTACTTTCACTAGATGTATCATTGTAGGATCCTGCTAGTTAAATAACTGAGTTGTTAATTTTCTACAGAAGCCATTTAAAATAGGAAATGGCTCAGTTACTGCACCGGATTGCTACAAACTCATAAAAAGCTGCTTGAAGCTTAAGTTAAATGTCCAAATTCCAATCACTTCTGGAAAGTGAACGTGTTACCCTAGTAAATTTTCTTTTTTTTTCATAACGCTAATGCAAGAGGGCTTGAAGTATCAAAGAGTCCACAGGAACTGGATGCCCCCAGTAATATCTTTTTTTTAAAAAAAATATACATTATATAATATATATATTATATATATAAAAAGCTAGTGTAAATGCTTCCATGGTGTGGTCACAAATTTGAAAGATGAACCCCCTTTCAGCTGTTAACCATCTTCCCATTTGCAACAACAGGGTCCAAAAAGTCATTTTTATCTTCAGACATAACATGGGTTTTCAGAATGAGGTCGCCAACGCTGACAGACGTGGTGATGGGGAGGCAACTCGCATTGCCAATGGACACTGGGAGTGGCTGGCTAAAGCAAGGGGCTACTGGCAGAATTGGTTTTTGCTCCTCCCTGAGAAAAAATAAATGACATTGAAGACAAGTTAGCTTTAGGTGAAAACTTAAAACACAGGTAAAAAGCTGTACCAAACTTTAAGAGCCTCTAGCACAGGCATGTCTTTTTAACACTAAATTACCAGAGATCAGTAAGAAAGCTCTATTATCCAAAAATTAAAATAAAAAATGAAAACACTGATTAATTTCAGACTAACAAGTTCAGGATTAGCCCATATTTTTGGCAGTAATATACAAAATGGCAATATTAGAGCCACACAAATCTTAACAAGATTTTTAAAAAGGGAAACCCTTCATGTAGGTTTTAATTCTCCACTTTGTAGTCTGTAAGTTTGGCTACCAGACCGAGGAGTATAACCTGATACTGGAGTACAAAGACTCTTTTTACCTCAAAAAAAGCAAGTTCAGGCTACTAAAGTGGACCACTTTTGTTAGTTCAAATTTAGCCCTACTCTCCTAAAAATCCAGACTGACCCAATCATTGCCCATAATGTAAGGTTATTTTTATCCCCCATAGGGTAAAAAAGAGCCAAAAATGAATCGAACGCTGAATCTACTCCGTCCCAAGTATTCGCGGTTATGAATTTTCTGTCTGACACTCACAGAAGCACGTGGTCTTCACCCAAACTCTGCCTCTTCTGCCCCAGTGGCTCCTTCTGGTGCTGCTGCGCTGGGTGCCCATTTTCCACGGCCGCTCCGTTCAGCAACTGATCACTTTGAGAACTGATACCAAGCTGCATGTCCAGGATCTCCTAAGAAAATAAAATGTTAACCCTTCAGTGTGAAAGTATTTTACTTTAGTTGCCAATGGAATACAGCCTCCTGAAGATCTAACTGTGGTACGTACTTCAATGTGTTCACTTTGTCCGTCTGCTTCATCGGTATCTAGTGCCGAAAGCTCTAATTCAATATCCCTATCAGGCTTAGTGTCGGATGCATCTTCTGTATAATCACTCTGTAATTAGAAAAAAAAAACACTGATTTTATACCTGTGGAGACTGGGGCTTCCCTTTTAAATTAAAGTGGGAATCCCAATGATTGATCTAAAGTATTTAAGAAGTCTGGGACCATGATTTTATGGCTATTGTTAGATTTTAAAAGCAAGCACCCATCAGAAAAAGGCACACTAAGAGGCACTAATGGCGTAAGTCCACATGCAACAGCCGCAAACAACAAACAGCAGGCACGACGCTGAAAGGCTCTGTTTCTTTACCTCTCCATTTCTCAGTGCAATCTCCTTGCTCAGAAGGTTTAAGGTAAGGTGGCGGCCTTCATCCAGGGAACCCCACTTCTGCTGCATGGCCAGAGCATTGGCCTCCCGCTGAAGCAGCAACGAGTTGCTCTTGGCCTACAAGAAAGCGAAGGTGAGGCTGGCTTCCAACCACCATTCTGTTTTGTTTAAAGTCGAAGTTGAGTGTCACGGAACCTACCTGCTGAAGTTCAATGCTTAAAAGGTCTCCAGTACTGGAATGCTTTCTATGACAAGATAAATCAGTAACAATGAATCTGTCCCTTTAAAGAGAAACACGTTTATTGTAATAAAAGTGAAAGAAGCGAAGCAACTAAAGCAGTAATGACTATGTACTATACATGCTCTATGTAATAGATGAACCCTGAAAGTTTTAGTCATCATTCCAAATGTAAAACTTTTTTCAGAAATTTGTTATGTAGCTAAAATTAGCAAAGCACGCTTTATGAACAATTGAGTACAGAATCTGTACTCTAAGGACACATGCAAGTCTGAGAATACCAATCCTAAAGAAGTATGAGTAACCTTACCGTTCAATATAGTGTGCTGATGATGTGGACTCATTACTGTAAGAACTCCACCTTGAATCAACAGCACTGACATAAGGGACATAATCTATAGAAATGTAGAAAGAAGCAGTGATCAGAAAAGTGAAAAATCAGGATATAGACATAAATGGATACTTTCTAAAAAAGATCTGTATTTTTTCTACTTTGTCATGTTCTCCTGGCTAAACCATTTAATTCAGAGTTTACTGTGGTTGTTAAATGGAGGGAAATGTTCTGTACCTCACAAAATGAGGACTTAACACAGTGCTAGAACATATCAGGCGAGGCATTAGCTAGTGGATTACCTGATACGCTGATGGGCTTAGTCGCACTTCCTTGGGAAGCAGTGGCCTGGACAGGATCCGTGGTGTGGTAACCTGTACGGGAAGATCTGGAAATTGCACCCCATTTTGAGATGATAGGTCCATCACTAAAAGGAATTATTGGGTCTTCTTCTTTTGTTCTTCTCTGAGTTTCAAATAAATGTACTCTTCTCTTAACATCCCCACTGTCTAGGTCCTGCATAAACCAAAGAAAATCAGTAAAAGGACTGTTGGCCATTACTTCAGCTAGTACTATAAGCATGTGCTTTCAAAAGACATGTAATTAAGTTTCCTGGTAAATTTAACACTAGCTGTAGACCTTAATGATAATCCAACATGGATTTTAAACCACCAAACTGGGCTCAAATAATTTAAGCATTCAATTCAATTTAGTTCAGACTTACCTAAATATAACTCTGCTGCTTACAGATGAGTTATATAGCAAGAATGAAGATGAAAGTATTCATTCATTCTAAAATCTGAGTCAACATGCAAAGTAACAGAATATCCTCCCAGGCCCCTGAATCATACCATTAACACAGCATTTGAGTTAGCAATCACATCTCTGGGCTCTGAATCGATGACATTTATACAGGAGCCTATGGTGCCACAAGACCAGGGAGAATAATGGGAAAGATGATCTTCTTCAAATTTTGTCCCACTCACACTCTCAGAGAGCTGATTTAAAAAAGAAAAAGGTGCAGCCATTTAGTAAGAAACTTAATTTACGAACTTGTAACTAATACGAAGTAACTAGTATAGAACACAGAGGACTGCACAGTGAACAATTAAACCTTCAGTACCTAATATAAAAAACTGTCATAAATAACAAGTAGTATTTTTACTATTTGTATTCATATTATTTATTAATAGAAAATTAGAATGCCTTCTTTTTACTCTAATATTTAAGTGCTCATAAGGAATCCCTGACTGATACTATTGAAACCAATCAACAAATAATTTATAGCATGCCTGTAAATTGATATGAGGTGCTTTTTAAAATGAATTTTTAAAAAAAGGAAACAAGCAGACATAGACACTCAGAGATTACAGTCCATGTCCTAAAGTAGTTTGTAATTTTGAGAAAATAACGTGTGTACACAAGGAAACATAACTGATAAACCATACAGCATTAAATAAAGAACAAAATGAATTCAAAGAAGGCTCTGGAACTAGAAGGAAAACTGGATAAATTTTAGAGGCTGCAAGAATGACTGTAAAACGAGAATAAGAAAGTTGTAAGAATCATTAAATCTGGTTTATTAATTATATAGGTAAGAACACTCCAGGCCAAAAGGTTTAACTACTTATCCCAAGTCATATTACTAATAGGTCTGAGTCCCAGGGAAATTTCTGGTTCCTAAAGCATAGAATAAAACACATAAATACAGTTTTCTGTTAAGCAAGTGGCAAATCTATTACTCTGTTGTCAAGATGTTTACCTGGTCTGAAGAAATCTAAGTCTGCTGAGACAAATTTGGATCTAGTTTAAAAATTCAATGGTCTATCGAAATATTCATGCGCGAAAATGTTTGATGTCCAGAATTACTTCAAAATAATCCAATAGGAAGAAGGGGTACAAATGAAACAAGGTTTACTGAGTTGGTAATTGTAGAAGCCAGGCCAGGGAACGTGGAGGTTCATTATACTATTCTCTCTACTTTTGCTTACAAGTTTTCATCAAGAAGAGATTAAAAAGATTTTTTACATTGGAACCTCTAGGGGCGGAGAATGAACCAGAGGAATTAAGAACAGAACGGACGGTGCGCTCTGACTACAACAGCACTGAAAACACCAGGGCACTGCGACGACCCCGCACCGAGCCCTGTTTCGCGACGCCCAGAACGATGGTGCGCAGTGCTCTAGAACAACACGGATACCGCCGCAGGCTCTTCCGCACCTTTGGTCAAGTGGGGAGGAAATACCTCAGACCAAGACTCAAGTTTCAGCTGCGTATAGGCGGAACTTATTACCTGGGCGAATGACTTAATTTCTTTGAACAGGATTCTAACCTGCAGAATATGGGGAATACCTACCCCTAAAGTTTCTGTGAGAATTAAATAACATTATGTAAATGCTTAGTACAGTGCCTGGCACAAGTAGGTGCTCAATAAATGGCAAATATAAACCTTATTATTAGTTAAAAATCATAATGATGGAAACTATACTGCTGAAAAGATTTTGAATTTTTGGTAAAAAAGGGACTGTGACTTAATGGTCTTCAGAGAGCCACAGCTACCTAGCCAAAGCCCATATGTACTCAACATCTACTGAACGAAATTCAGCTGCACTCCGAACCACCGCACAATATCCAGTACAACCAGCCCGGGGTGACTGAGTGCTCTGCGGTCTGCCGTCTGGCCTGTCCCTGCAACATCGAGCGACTACAAGCTTTCTTACGTCAGTGCGGAAGTCTACACTGAACAGAGGAGAGGGCGGCGTCGAAGACTGTGTGGCCACAGGAAGAGTTGAAGAGACAAGAGGTGCTTTCTGTGTGTGGTACTGTGCCCACTGCTCTGGCTTTCTTCTCATTTGCTCCTCGCAGCTGGTCTTCAAATGACCACAGGGCTCCTAAGGGGCGATAAAAGAAACAATCTTAATCACTTGGTTCACTTGGTTGCCTCCATGGATGAGTTTCCACGGAAACCATCAGTTCTGTGGAAATAATGTAAACAATTTATTATATTTTGGGGACTAAAAGACATTACAATAGGGAAGTCATCCGAGCCTATTCTCCACACATTTAAATAAAAGGGTCAACTTATGTTAAAAGTAAAAATATGAGCACTCAATTTTAGGGTTTTGGAAAGTTGTGTGAATGCAGGGATACTGAAAATAGATCCTATTCCTGTATTTTGATGATTCCTTTTTACCTTCCCATCAATTTCCTATCCAAACAACATTTATTGAGCATTCATGTGTCAGGTCCAGTTCTAAGAGCTTTGTTTTTTCTGATTTAACCTTCACAACATCCTCATTAGGTAAGTACTACTATTATTTCCATCACAGATGAAAAACTGACAGAGGGAAGTCAAGCAACTTCCATAAATCACACAGTTAGTAAGTAGAGGAGCCAGGATATACTAGGTCTGTCCGGAAAAAGTCCAGCCATTGTTAATATAATGAGAACTGTTTGCATGGCATCAACACCACCTGGTAGCCAAGGAGAGTGGACTGGAATGTGCATGTGTGAACAATGAGGACTTCACTGTACAAGTCAGTGGGGGCGCTAGACACCATTGAGTGTTGCCATCACATTCAACATGACTGAGCAACTACAGCGACAAATCTGCATCACATTTTGTGTTAAGCTTAAACATTCCTCCATGGAAACTATTTGGATGACTCAGAAGGCTGCAGCTATGGACAACTGGTGGTTGGCAGCTTCATCACAACAACATGTCCACACACACAACTTTTGCAGAGTTTTTTGGTAAAACATCAAATCACTCAGGTGACTCAGCTCCCCTACAGCTCAGATTTGGCATCCTGTGACTTCTGGCTTTTCCCAAAACTAAAATCACCTTTGAAAGGGAAGAGATTTCAGACCATTGATGAGATTCTGGAAAATATCATGTGGAAGCTGATGGAGATTGGGAAAACTGTGTGAGGTCCCAAGGTGCCTATTTTGAAGGGGACTGAGGTGCCGTTGTCCTATGTGCAACGTTTCTTCTATCTTCTTCAATAAATGTCTCTATTTTTCATTTTCCGTGGCTGGACACCTTCTGGATAGACCTCGTACACCTGGGCGGTCTGACATCAGACACGGGGTCTTAACAGTCACACTACAGCACTCCTATTTCCATCACGACTTACCCTTGGTAGAGGCACGGTTGTCCTTGGTTCACTTGGCTGCTGACAAGCCACTGAATAATACCCATCTAAAGAGTTATATCTTTCCCGTAAAGACGTCTGATAGACAGACGAGTGCATCACATCCATTGGAGGTAAAGAATTGCTTCTAATAATGTCATCTCGTTGGTACATAGGTGGACGCCAGATGCGCCTGCTATCATAGACAGGAGCATACATTCCAGAAGGTACTGGAGGAACTGGTCCATATGGCTGCGGAGGAGGAGGCTGATAAGGAGTATTCATTCGATCTCGAGGGGAAAATGTACTGTAATGATCGGCATATGGCATGGAAGCAGGTGGGAGGGCAGACTCTGGAACATTATTGGACCTCACAAAGCGAGGAACACAGGGAGCCACACCAGCTGGTACTGTTGGAGGTGGTGGGTAGTATCCTTGAAAATTAGAAAGAGCAATATTTAATGTAATCTTAGTAAAATCAAACATCTTATAATGGTTTAAGTCTAAAGCAGTCTTTAATGCGGGATAATAAAATGAGTTTTGACATTACTTTAGTTACCCCTGCTTTTGAAAGAAACTACATATAGTTTCTATAGTTACTGTATCCTTCCAAGACACCACTATCGGAAAATCATTAACATTCATTACTTTGTTAAATTGCTCTCTAAAAACACATGGCAGAGCTATTAACAGATGGTTGGTAAAGTTCCTTCTAGGTCATCTATTGCCACAGGTTTTGAATTAAGTAATTACAGTTACATCACTGACTCTTGACCTTGTTGGAAGCTGAGGTTAAAGCCTCTTTCAAAATTTATGTAAGTTGTGCGCTGTCTTTCCAAAATTACACCTAAGTGTATAAACCAAACATTTTGCATATCGTTTCAGGGGATTTACAGAACTCCCTGAAACTCATCTATGGACCCCATATTTGATTCATAAGAATGAGAACTTTAAAGCTATTTGCACGTAGAATTATACATTCTTAGGGCAGTTTCTATATGTTATAGTTTTTGTCCTTAGAATTATCTAAAATTACTTACCTGTCTGTGGGTACTGTGGGACTTCAAATGATATCTGAGTCCTTGGGTCTGGAAAATACTGAATGTTTTCAGAATGCTGAGGATATACTGGTACTCTAGTTATAAATGGGCTGGATTTTGGAGGCATAGAATTCAGTTCTGTTCCAACATTAGAGGGCCCAGCTGAGGTAGCCGCTACATTACTTACAGGAGTCTTGGGTGGAGAACCAATTTTACTGCAAAGAAAATTTAACAAAAAGCAAATGATAAATCACTGTCTATGACTAAGTCTTCTTCAGTAGGAATCTGTCACAAAATTACATCATGAAACAAACTACAGAAAGGTATTTTAGGTATTTCCATAGTGACAAATAAGGCAATGGACTTCACTGTACCTTACACTGCTAATTCCCAGCATCACAGTAACAGACCTCTGATGAGAGCAAGGAGAGACCCAAACAAACCCCACGCACTAATGTGGCCCATCAGTCCCCTTTCACTTGTTCTTTGAACAGAAGTTTTTCCTATTGGCAGTTTAAAAAAATTCTCTTTCAGTAAATTCTCAACAGAAACACTGTAGTCTACCAGTATTATTCTTTGGGACAAAGAGGACAGACATGTTAAGGAAGGGTTCTAGTGAGAGTTTGGTTAGCTGAAATAAAAACACCTTGAGAAACAGCCTTTTTGTCCGTTTCGTTAACTGTTTGAGTCCCAAGCAGCGTGATTGCGCTGCTGACAATACCCCCTGGGACTCAAACGGTTAACTGCTCTGTCCCAGAACCTAAAACAGTTCCTGGCACAGAGAAGGCACTAAGAAAATATTTGTTGGACAGAAATAGTTCCTGCCACAAAGTAAGTATCTGTTGGATAAAAAAAATGCCAATGAAATGAAAGAAACTATAAATTAAACATTAAACTAATGAAAAATACACAAATTTTTATTTTTTATTTTTCTTTTTTAAATATAAAGGATTTGCTTTGTTGAGTCACCAAGCAATCAGCTCCACAGCATCTCATCATGGCTTTTAAGAAATCAAACTTTTGGCACTGGCCGGGTAGCTCAGTTGGTTAGAGCATAATCCTGATATACTAAGGTTGCAGGTTTGATTGCATATACAAGAATCAACAAAATGAATGCATAAATAAATGGAACAAGAAATCAGTGTTTCTTCCTCTCTCCCTCTCCTTCCTCTCTTTCAGATCAATAAATAAAAATTTAAAGAAAAAGGTCAAACTTTCCCAGACAAGACAAAGTTAAGAGTTCCTCTCCACCAAACCAGTATTACAAGAAATGTTAAAGAAACTTCTTTATGAAGAAAAAATAAGATAAAAAAATGAATAATAAAGTGGCAATAACTTTATTATCTATCACCAATTACTTTAAATGTAAATGGATTAAATCCTCCAACCAAAAAACACAAGGTGGATGTATAAGAGAACAAGACCCTTACACATGCTGCCTACAAGAGACTCACTTCAGATGGAAAAACACACACAAACTGAAAGTAAGGGGATAGAGAAAGGTATTTCATTAAATGAAAGCAAATAAACTAACAAACATAAGCTAGGGTAGCAATACTTATACCAGACAAAATATAGACTTTAAAACAAAGTCTATAACAAGAGACAAAAAAAGGACCCAGCAATTCCACTCTGGGTATTTACCCAAAGGAACCCAAAAACGAATTGGAAAAGACCCCCATACACACCCATATGTTTGTTGCAGCATTGTTTATAATAGCCAAAACATGGAAGCACCCTAAGTGTACATCAACAGATGAATGGATAAAGTGGCACATGTATCCCTGGCTGGTGTGGCTCAACGGATTGAGTGCTGGCCTGTGGACCAAAAGGTCACTGGTTCAATTCCCAGTCAGGGCACATGCCTGGGTTACAGGCTAAGTCCCCAGTTGGAGGTATGTGAGAGGCAGGCAATGGATGTTTCTCTCCCTCTTTTTCCTTCCTTTCGCCTCTCTCTAAAAATAAATAAATAAATTGAGTATTTTATTTAATAAAAAAAGAAGTGGTACATATGTACAATGGAATATTAGTCATAAAAAAATATGAAACCTCTCCATTGACAACACCACAAACAGACCCAGAGGGTATTATGCTAAATGAAGTAAGTCAGATATCACTTATTCGTGGAATCTACAAAAATAAGCACATAAATGAACCAACAAAACAGAAACAAACTCGGAGATAGAACATTTTGATGGTTGCCAGATGGGAGGGGGAGTTGGGGGGATAGGTGGAAAGGGGGAAGGGAGTGAAAAATACAAGTTGGTAGTTACAGAATAGTCACTGACATGTAAAGTACCGCATAGGGAACACAGCCAATGATACTGTGGTACTGAATGTGTCCGATGCATAGATTTATCCAGTGATCACTTTTTAAGTTACATAAATGTCTAATCACTACGTTGTACACCTGAAACTAAGAGTACTATATGTCAACTATAACTGAAAAATTCTCTTAACTGATAAAAAAAGAAGCCAAACTTTAGCAGAGCTTAGACATGTTTCGACTCAAGGAAATTATCTTGTTAATGACGAGGAACTCAATAGGTGTATCTCAACTAGATTAGAGGGGTCTTTTCAAACTAGAGAAGCCCTTTTAAAGCTGGAGTATAAACAACAAGAATGGGCTGCCTTTAAGTCTACTACAGCAGATTGGTCTAGCAGATGTTCACTTCTACGTGTAACTGTATTAAAATGTAGAAAGTAAAGAACTGTGGTATAGAGCCGGCCAAGATGGAGGCATAGGTAGACACACTGTGCCTCCTCGTACAACCAAAAGAAGGACAACAACAAATTTTAAAACAAAAAACAACCAGAACTGACAGAAAATCGAACTGTATGGAAGTCCGACATCCAAGGAACTAAAGGAGAAACTTTCATCCAGACCGGTAGGAGGGGCGAGACGGGCCGGAGAGTAC
>VMDR010006864.1:0-43289 GCA_007922815.1 Macrotus californicus | reverse complement strand
TTTTTAGCAGTTGTTCTAGGGATTACCATATACCTCTTGAATTTAGCACTGTCTACTTAGATTGAATAGTATACCACTTCATGTAAATGTATGAGCCTTATAAGAGTATAATTCGAGCCCTGGCTGGTGTGGCTCAGTGGACTAAATGCCAGCCTGCAAACCAAAGGCTCAATTTCTAGCTAGGGCACATGCTTGGGTTGTGGGCCAGGTCCCCAGTAGGGGCTGTGTGAGAGGCAACCACACATTGATGTTTCTCTCCCTCTCTATCTCTCTCCCTTCCCCTCTCTCTAAAAAATAAAAAATAAACAAAATATTTTTTTAAAAAGAGGAATTTAATGAACAAAATAAACAAATGAAGAAAAGAGAACCAGAAGCATGGAAACAAGGAACAGACTGACAGTGACCAGAGGGGAGGGGGAAGCGGGATGAGGGGAGAAAGAAGAGGAAGAGTCTAGTCAAGGAACAGGTATAAATGATCCATGGACATGGACAACAGGGTGGGGATTGACTGTGGGAGTGGGGAGTGGGCAGGACAGGGAAGACCAAGGGGGGAAGATTGGGAAAACTGTAATAGAACAATATAAAAAAGAAGTTAACACACATACATACACACAAAGTGGCTTTCCCTGATTCTAGCTTTCACTGTTTATGATTAGGAATTGGTTGACATTTACTTAATTGTTCCTCTATAGGCAATCTATTCCCCACATCCCTCTGGCTGCTTTCAAGATTTTTCTTTATACATTTGGTTCAAAAAGTTTGAAAACAGTATGTACATGTGATTTTACTTGTATAATTTTGCTTTTTCACCATTTTTTGGACATTTTCAGCTATCATTTCTTATTTTAAAAAATATTTTAAAATTTATTTTTAGAGAGGGGAAGGAGGGAGAAAGAGAGCGAGAAAAATATCAATGTGTGGTTGCTTCCCAAGCGCCCCCCACTGCCTGACCTGCAATGCATGTGCCCTGACTAGGAGTTGAATTGGTGACCACTTGGTTCACAGGCTGGTGCTCAAACCACTGAGCCATACCAGTCAGGGCTCAGCTATCATTTCTTTAAATATTTTTGTCCCAATCTCTCTTCTACCATCTTCAATCTACTTTTATTCCTTTCCAAGAAATTATCTTTATTTCAGATATTGTACATTAATCTTTTGGTACTTTTTCATAATTCCATTTATTTTCTCTTTTTCTGAGACTCTCCAATATTATTAGACAATTTGATATTGTTCTACAGATCACTGACATGGGGTATTTTTTCTCTTTGTCTTTACATTAATAATTTTTGTTGATCTGTATTCAAGTTTACTGACACTTCCTTTTGCCATTCCTAATCTGCTTTTAAGCATCTCCCATTATTTTCAGTTTGTAGATTTCAGATATACTTGGATTTTTTAGTTCTTTTTAATAATTTCTACTTCTCTGTTTATTTTCTCATCCATCCCTTCATTATGAGCATATTTTAATTTAGGTCCTGCATATACTTATAACTTTTGCTTTAAAGTCCTTATCTGATAATTTAAAAATCTGCATTGTCTAAGGATTTGTATCTATGGATTATTTTGTGTTTTTAAATTAGAAGTCACATTTTCCTGTTTCCATGTCCAGCCATTATTGGATGGCATTTGGACAAATGTATAACATGTACTAGAGACTTTGGGTTCTGTTATCTTTCTCTAAAGAATGAATTTCCATTCTAGCAGGCAATTAAATTACTGGTTGATCACTTTGGCACTGTGATGACTTAGTTTGATGCTCATTAGATCCTTTCAATGTTGCCATTTTGTTCTTTTTTTTAAAATTTGATTTCTCAGTCCTGAGTCATTCCCTAAGTGTGGCCCTTCTGGGTTTTAAAGCCTCAGACATTTACCAAACCCTTCTAATTTAGTAAGACTCACAACTTTGAATTTTGTCTCCCCTTCATCAGATATATTTGCTAGCTGTTTTAGCTTTCTAGTTGTTCCTTTTCTCCAGGTCCTAATAGCCTCCCCTCTGTGTTCACAGTTCACAAGTCAGCCAAGACAAGAGGAGAATTTATATGGAGATTTACAGGTCCCCTCCCTCTGTGGCTTCATCCTTTCCAAGATTTTCTTCCTCAGTTTCAGCCACTCTGCCAACTCCAAACTCCATCCTCTGACACCTCAAACCAGTAAGGTTGTAGCTGGCTGCTTGAATTCTAACTGTCCCCCACCATAGAGACAGGGAAATTCCTTCACGGGAAAATCTGTAACAAATGTGAATGGCACCCAATACAGTACACTCCACATTCTGTCTGCTTTTGGTCATTCTCCAATGCCTTCAAATATTTGTTTGTTAGTTTTAATTGAAGTTTACTTGTTTCCAAAGAATCATAACTAGACTTTGGAATTGTTATCTGGAGAAATGTTTGTTCTGGAATAGTATGAGTTACTTCTTTATTATCAAAATCAGAACAATAGTATTTAGAAATTGATTTGGAAAGTTGCATTATAATCAAAGTGTCAATAGGCTTTCCCCTTCTAATAGACTGCTTGTTTATTATGAGAAAATCTTATGTTTTATATTTTAAAAATAATTCACAGGGCCTAGGAAAATGGTATATATTCATTCCACTTATTAAATATGGCCAATGAGTATTTATATAACTAAATTTGACAGAATAAGCTATAAGAGTGAAATGAAACAGTGTTACAAATAAAGAAAATCACCTTAAGAAATGTGTTTGGGAGATCAGTGATATGAGATATATCTAATTATGACAGAGAATCTGAACATGTGGTATCACTGTGCAGGGAAAATGGGTATCGCCATTCTCACCATTTTAAAAGCCTATTCTAAGAGAGGCATTTGCTAAGTATTTTATATAGATGAACTTAAAAAGTGGCCCAGTTAGTCAGACTCCAAAGTTAAATTCCAACCATTCCCTCTTATTGCTACTCAGAATTGACATTAAACTCATTTACAGCACTCATTACTTAATTGTAACAATATGCCTCTCCTATAAATATTCTTCCCATCTTCTACATTAACAACTTGCTTCCTATGTCATATAGACTTGCTCTTCATCCTTACCATACAATTCTTATTCATTTCATAGAACAGCAGTGAACGGAGATCTCAGGATTGAAGCAGTGAGCAGTCAAGAAATACCTCAGGAATCAATGAACCTGAGACAGCCTGTTCAGCTCTGTCTACCCCTCTTGTCCTTAGAAATCTATTTCAAATTCATCTCTTCCAGAGAGCTTCCAATATTTAACCTGGAACCACTTACCATTCCACCTGACCAATTGCTTTGGCAAATAGATATAACAGGCCAATTACTAATTATTTACTTTTATATCTCAAAAGCATTCTAGGTGCTGTGTGGAAAACAAATGAAGAACAAGGCAAGGTCCTTAGTCAAAAGCACATTACACTTTGGTTAGGGAGTCTCTTACCTGTCACACAGTATAACCTTCATCGAATTTATCAATCTCTATGTGTGCATGTATTTCAATATGTTACTTTTCTTTCCTTTTTTTGTCATGATTTCATGCAGAGTATTCGTTTTAAGAACCTAATTAACTTCCTATTGGTATCCATACATTTAATCCTAGGAACTGAGGGCTCAGTGGAGCCCTGTGGGTCCTATCAGGTCCTTCTGGTAGAATTCGGTCCTTGCTGCCTTTTCCAGCTTTCCTCACTGAGCTTGTAATTAACTAACTTTTAAAGTCTTTGTACACATTAGGTAATATTTGTCCTCTGTACTCCCAGGAGACTGTTGTAACTGCCCAGCTAGGAAGCCCTACCCTTCATTATTCAGCAACAGCTTGAAGAGTATTCTAACTCTAACCTTCCGCCCTCTGATGGACCAGCTGCATCAAAGACTGTGTTCCCTTGTTTGTTTGTTTTTTTTCTTTTTCTTCCTGATGCAGAATCACCATTTCAAACTAAGTCATCTATTCGAAAAGTAAAAACTGTGGATCTAAATTTTCAAAACATGTCTCTTCTGTGAACCACGGCAAATCTAAACTGGATTATGCCTTCTGTTAGACTCAGGACTCATGTGGTCCCCTTTTCTCTGCCCCACTGGATCCCTGCATGCTGTTCAGGGGAAGTTGCTGGCTTTGGAACTGACAGTTTGGAAATGAAGGCATTTTTCTTTTAGGGAGAATAGTCCTTCAGTGATTCAAACAACGAGCCTTGTGATCAAAATAATTCATAAAGGAAAAGATTTATGAAGTGACTTCACTCGCACACAATGCATTTTTTAAACTTTGTTTTTTAAATAAATCTGTCAGTACACAAGCCAAGACAACACATCTGAATGCAATATCAGTGGACACACCCTGACTCTCTTCTCCTTTGCTAGTCCAAGACTGTGGGAAAAAAAAAGGCAAAGAAAAAGCTTCTCTTTGTCTTTTTTACTTCATCTCAGCTTTTAAAAATATGAAAAATGCTAGTTCTATGAAAAAACTTAAAAACTGTGCATACTATTGTTTCCTACGTAAAAACATGTCTTTTAAAAATCCAGTTTCCATCTACCACCGTGCTTGTTTAAGAAAATAAAAAATAAAGAAGTCCAACTTCTAATGAATCTCTGTGGCACAAGGAAGCCGCTCTAATCTGCCTTTAGCGGGTTTGAGTGATAGTTCTGCTCAACGAGTACTGACAGGGCCGTCCTGTTTCTCAGGCTCTCGTTTCCCTCGGCTGGAGAAGGGTACAGCGCACTCGCACATTCTCAGAGTCTGCAGTTGTTTTTATATAAGAAGCAATTTGCTTGGGTCACGTCAGGTCGAATGGGATGCCTGCCCAGCTCTTGGTTTTAAAGGAAAAACATACAGAAAGACACAAAAACACAGCAGTTTCCTTCATTAAATTCCACTCTACCTGCCATGGGCTTCTAGCCACAATGGAATTTCCCACCCTGGCCTAGTCTAGCCTAACTTTTATTTTTAGGGATTTTTTTTCTCCTTAAATCTTATGAATTTTCTTTCAAGTGAACCTTGAGGTAAGAATTATTAAATGATAGAGTAATTGTCTGGTTTAAAAAGAATCAGACCTGAGAAACAAATGGCTGGTAACCTTCCATAACCTTCCATAATATTTTCGGATAAGCAGCCTCTAGATAACCGACTTAAAAACAACAACAACAACAACAACAACAACAACAACTGTTCCTAGTAAGGACAACCAGATAAGTAACGTAGTTCAATATCAAAACCTGAATCATGAAATGATGAGGGGAACGGCACTTTTTCAGTAATAACCTCTATTTAACCATTACGTTGGATAGATAGAACTTTAGATGGGAATGGGGGAACCAGAATAACTGGAAAAAAAAAAAAAAACCCTGGAAAATACATAGACAGAGAAAAGAGAGTAGGGGGTGTGGAAGATAAAGAGATAGAAAGGGGGGTGTGGAAAGCAGGCTGGTTTTTGGACCACTTTTTCCTAAAAGCCATATGCTTTTGCCCATAGCCTGGGGGTAACTGATTTAATCAGGACTGCTCACGTGGATTATCTAAACTATGAAAAACAACAGGGAGAACTTCCCAAGAGACACAGACTGATCTGCTGCAAAATACTTGCTTTGGGGCCTGGAACTCAGTAGACTGTTCACATTATACTCAGCGTCCTAAGGAAAATGGCTCAATGCTTCTATAATTCTTTGTTCCTTTGATCTACACCATCATTTGGTGTCTCTTGGCACTACAAAAGCTCTCAAAAATGACCCTGTTAGTTAATTGATTTATAGTCTGGGGGGAAAAAAGGATTGAAAGATGTGATTTTAGGGGATGTGAACCTCACTCTCCCCACATTTAGCAATAGCCTGCCAGAGCCAAAGTGAGGCCTAATCTGAACCAACTCTCTTTAAAACACATCAAGTTGGCCCTCTCATTCATTATTTTCAAGCTAGCTTTTGCATAATCTCCTTCAAATGAGGAAGTTTACTTTTCAGGCACGTCTTTTGCTCTTAGCATTGTTGTTCATTACCCATTTCAGCTTATCCTCAAACCCATGGTTCACTGTTAAAGTTGATCGATAATGCTTCAGCGTCACAGCATGTTTTCAAACCAAAGATGAGTTCACTCTATCTGGCTTCCAATGCCATTCGCTGCTGATACCATTTTATGAGTTTGTCTACTCACGTGAATAAACAAAAAATTGGTAACGTGAGTCTGGGAAAGGAAAGAGCGGCTCCATGGAACAAAGCCTACGGAGGCCAAAATTCTGCCACCGGGTTCATGGACGCTCCCCCTTCATGTTCTATTCTACATTAACTTTACCTTAAAATTAGAATTTTGTTTCTTAAATGGATATCATTTTCCTCTAATAAACCAAGTAGGTTACACTGACATTCAGCAGTGGTTTAGTGATTTTTAGAGTTTCTTCTAATTCTAAAGTAAATGTTCATGAGACTCATAAACTTATATCTAGACAATTTTTCCAAGCATTTTAGCAGTTCCCTGAGGCTGCATATAATCTCTCACAATCCCCAGCAAAACCTGAGATTTTGAGCCACTGTCTCTAGTTCATGGTTGCACTGCCAATAAATAAAGCAAAATCGTTACTTATGGTACCTTCTCCGCAAGCACTGTCCTAAACTGAGGTACAAAGAAACCTTTATTATACTTTAGACAGAACAGTAGTATTAAGGCTAAAAACCAAGGAACTAAGAGCCTATGAATATACCAACACCAAGAAGAAGGGGATTAAACAATATTGGAATTTAGAAACAAAAGTAGAACTGTATTGGTATGTTATTACGCAGACAATTATTACAATAAAACTAACCAAAGGACAGCCTCAGGACCAATGGAGATATTTTTATGCACAGCCCTTGAAGCCCTACTTGAATAGGGTCTGTAAGAAACAGTTCACACAGGTCTATTTACTGCCCATTCTCCCAAACACAAACACGTATGCACACATGCACACACACAAATGTTACTAAAGCAGGCCTAGTCTTAAACTTGCATGTGTGAGCCGCTAAGTTGAAGATGAAAGTCGAAAATGAGCAAACTGGCATAGCCATGGTTTTTGTGCAACACCACAGAGAAAGAAAACAGGCTTAGAAAAAGTGGGAGGTAAAAATGGACAGTGGTGAACACAGAGACCAAGTTAGGATTCCTTAGGAATTAGTAATAGGACTAACCTTGCTCAACACATTTATAAATGACTTGCTCACTCCCACATTTTGCACTGTGCCTGACGTAAAGTGGAAGCTCGATTAATTTTTACTGAATGAATGAATAATCTGAAACAAGGATTGTATAATAAATTATCCAATACATGGATGAAATTAAACTTTTTGGAGCAGGAAAAAGCTAAGCTGATGGGGCATATTATTTGTTCAGGTGAGCAGAAAGGTGCCAGTTGAACATGGACAACCGAAATATTCAAATATATGAAAAGAATAGCTTTGAGTCTTAACCAGAAAAGAGCCTTAAAGGTCACTGGGCTCATTTGAATAAAAAGGCCTTGAAAATGTTAGTCATTATTAAGAGAAGTAATGAAAATAACGTTATGCTTTTCTTATATTAAAACTTCTGCACTTATATAAAATTATTTGTACTTAGAACACCATGTTCCTACCACATAATACCCCAGAGTCTCATACACAGGGCAGTCATTAAAGAATTCAACCTAGATTACTAAATGTAATCTAGGACAAAACAAAATATTTTCTGATATCATAACAATTCATTGACTATGAGGTCATGCAAACAGGCATTGTTGTTAACAAATGTTATTTCGTTGATGTCCTATTGACAATTGGCTACCATAGCAGCTTCCTCATAAGTCCAATTTTCCATACTCTCTGAGTTCATGAATTAGTGATCGACACTGTAGCTTTGGGTGTTTACATTTATTTATTCATTCAAGAAACTTTTATTGATTGCTTCCTCCAGCTGTGCTGGTCTGGTAAGATCACACTGGATCCTTTAGGTATCCTAAATGGACCCCACACTTCCTTTGTCCCTAGCTTTCTCTGATTGTTCACTCGGGGTTACCCATCATGATCGCACATCCAGGGCCCTGATCCTAGCTCCTTTCCCACCTATTTTTCCTGATTTATTTCCTTTCACCCTATGTCTGTCTTCCTATGAAGAGCCAAGACACTGTATAGCTCTTAGTAGTGGTCATAGTGCTATTTCGAGGGGAGCTCCACCAGCCTCAAACACATTTTCTCGTTGAATTGGTATAATGTCCTTTCCACTATCAAGAAACAAGTTGATTTCCTTTGACTCAGTGGAAGTATTAAAAGTTAACAGTGGTTCTCCTATTACAAATGAGTACAACAATCTGTCCACCACCATCAGTTACTAACTCATATTATGATAGAATTATGAAATACCTGTTAGACTTTCTTTCTACAAGATGCCTTTTTCCTCTGAATACAGTTCATTCATTTGGCAACAAAGATGGATTAGCTACTTCTTTTTGTATGCAGAGAGAAAGAAGTATGATCTTTCTTTGTTTATAACAACTTCTAGTGAGTAGTGATAAGTTTCAAAACCCTTTTCTTCTTGGGCAACCACGGTTCAGTTATCAGGGACTCCCCATTCAAAGTCTGAGAACAGGGATCCTGTTCTATGATTTTACATATGCTAGGGACTGGTAAATTGCTAAAGGCATTTTTAAGTAAAGGAAATGGTACACTCTTCTCTTGGCTTTCTTTTTAACACCTATCCATAAGGCTCTCCTTACAAATAGGGCCACTATGGTAAATGTAGTATCTCATTTCTATGGGTGGAAATCCCATCAGTAACAGTGCTTTCCAAAAAGACCTACCGGTTATTACCACTACCATTTCCAGGGAGATGCAAATACTAAGAACAGATATGGGTTGGGTAACATAGTTTTTAAAAATAGGTAGAAACAATAAAAGCTACTGTGATAGCCTAGATTACATATGAAATGTATAAAACAATAAAATGAAACTTTTCTATTTTGTAAGCTCTATTAGAATTTCCCTTTTATACTGTAATCATACATCTTAAAATGTGTCAAAAGTAACTTTGTTAGGTCATAGAGAATTGCCTTGATAAGCACAGCACAACTGTAAGCAAAATAATTATTAAAAGAAAGAGCTAGCATATATAATTTCATCATTTCTAGAAACATGGGTGTCATCAGACTTGAAGATAACCAGTTGATTGAATCAATATATCCTAATATCAGCCAAATTTTGATCTGACTGCAGACCCCAGTGATTAAACACATTTGGAAAATGGGTCTATCTTATATTTCTCAAACTGCCCATCCCTCTGCTTCTCTTCCTCAGTAGATCAATGGCAGCCTAATCTCTAGCCAAAAATATTAGAGAATTGGGTAAAACAACATTTGAGCATTATTTAAAAAAATTACAATTTATCAAAAGAGGTAACACAAATGTTTTAGTGAATATTATCAAGGTATAAATTAACAACTAAGGGCATTTACCTGTTGACTAATATTGATGCACAGAAAATTACAACTATCAAGAAAACTTTTTAACCACAGTTCTGGATCTAGGGATTTTTAGTGGGTATAACATTAAAAATGATGCATAAAAATGCATAATTAAAAATACGACATCTGCTTTATTTATAATCCAAGTTCTTATATTTTTTTTGGAGAAAGTATTAATGAGAGGTAGCATTATCTAACAGTTACTGGAGAGTAGAAGTTATGCATGCTCACGGGTAAAATAATATTCTCTCAATCCTCAAATGGAAATGGGGAATTATAAAATAACATGAGACTCTGTGGATAGAACTGAGATAACTATGACAATTTTATGTTATGTATTTTTAAAAATAGTAAAATTGTAATATAACTGAATATTAAAGATGTAACCCCTTTTTTTCCAATCATCTCCCTCCCTTAAATCTGAAAGTTCGGTTATTTTCTTCTTCTTTTGGATAAATATTTTGTTCATAGACACTTGAAATCTGCCTATCAGTTTCTCTTTAAATTCTAACATATTTTCAAGGTATTTGGGAGGGCATGTACTGTGGAGTACAGCCCAATGTGGAACTTGCCTCTCTCTCTTACAGGCTGTGTGACTTAGAGCAAGCTAAGTTTCTTCATCTGTGAGGATGGCATAACAACAGTACCTACCTCCTATGGTTACTATGAGGATTAATGAGTTTTATGCAGTTAGTGTGAAGCTGCTTCTCTGAGTCCTTGGAAGTATTTGAAATCAGGTAAGTTAAGCAAAGCTTTGGTTTCTTTGTTTGGCTAGTGATCTCCAAATACCACTTCTGGCCTCTGACCTTCTCAAATCAGTGGAGTTAAGCCGTGCTTGTGTATTTGACATCATTCTGCCTCGAAGCCAAGATGGATTTACCTGTTGGTTTTAGTTTTCACTGGATCACTATTAAGGGTAAAATATCAACTATTAAACTATGTGAAGCAAGTAAATGTTGAAAGGAGAGTTTAGTTAAGTCAATAGCAATATGTCAGGTTGGTCTGCCTTTCAGAAGATCACTGTAATAAGGAAACCAATAAATAAATAAAAAGGATAAAATATACATCTATGCAGAATCTTAGAACCCTTTCTCTAACACATAAGCCATTAAAGGAAACTCTGAGTCCTGCGCATGTAATTTGACATTTAAAATAGAACCCATCAGTTCTATGAAAGAAACTCATATCCAAGAATTACTGACTTTCTTCAGATCAGATTTTCCTGTACTCCATTAAAAATAACAACAAAACAAACAAATGAATGACGGCAGTGTTCTGGTTGCATGTAATGTACACTACTAATCCAGTGGTTCTTAAGGGGGAAAAAATGTACCCCCTACTCCTGAGAGGCAATTGATAATGTGTGGAGGCGATTTTGATAATCACAGCTGAAGGGTGCTAATGGTATCTAGTGGGTAGAGGCCAGGATACTGTTGAATATCCTACACTGCGTGGAAGAGCACCTACCTGCTGATGCCTGGTCCAAAAAGCCCACAGTGCTGTTAATGAGGAACCTTGTACTGACTCGGTATCTCCCAGAGACAGGCCTTAACCCATCAGCTTTGTCAACATTTAAGATACTCAGTTTATGGGATAGTCTAACAGTTGAAGAATATGTTAGAAGGAACAGCACTTAAAATTCATATATAACCTGACAAATCTGGATACGTTGCTAAGGAAAGAACTGGTAAAGCAAGTCGTTGTTTGGTAGCTAATTATACCAAAAATTATAAACAGATAATTTTATATTACTGAGTCATGTAATTTTACTTCACTAATATCCTTTTTTTTCGTTCCAGGGCATTTAAAAGTATGAAGTTATAAGACTATGCAACATTATCCTGACACAGAGATATTTTGAAATGGTTTATAAAAAGCAGTGAACACATTGAAAAAAAGCATAAATGAGTTATAAAAGTTAGGAGTCATTTTCTCAGGACAGATTTTTTTCTACACATAGTATTTTCCATATATATCGCAAGCATTCATGGTGCAAATCACAGCACCAGACTTCTACCGCCACTTCTCTTTCCAGACAAATCAGGCGAAAGCTAAGAGTTTAAGAATACTTTCTATCCAAGAGTTGTTTTCAGCTCAGGGAGCTGAAACCCCTTATAACATAAGCCCTAAGGCAGGTATGAAATTTATTTTTTAAATAAGCCACAACTATTCTGCAAATATTTAACTCAGCACTATGCCACTGTTAAAGAATGTTGATTACATATGAAAGGAAGAACCAAATAAATGAAATCTGAAAATGAGTAAAATAAAATATGAACATTATTTATAATATGGCTAAGATTTACACACATGTGACATTTAATTTTTTAAGTGTGTCCCTATCAAAAGCGGTACCTATTTTTGTGATGGAAGAGGATGCCTAAAACTGACATTCATTGGGCATTTGGACACTACCAGTGTGTGATCTTGCACGATTCACTCGCCACTTGCTTTTGAATTTTATTTTGGTTTAGTAGTAACAGCTAAAGTGTACTGAGGGTCTCAGGAAAGACTGATTTTTATTGCTTCCTTCTTAGAAGCTGGAGAAGCTGCTTCCAAGGCAGGCATTTCTTACTGAAGAGAAGGAAACAAAGGTGAAACTCACTAACTTCTGAGCTGTCAGTATATTTTTCTCTCCTTTTTTCCATTATAATTTCTAGCTTTAGCTCCAAACATTTGCTCTTTCTCCCTTAAGGGGAAGTTCTAGGGTCAGAAGGAGAGCAGAGGAGAAGAGATGGTTTAGGTTTTCACAGCAGTTCAATTCAAAATTGTTAAGTACTTCCTACCAAGAGACCACCATTAAAGTTTACTTCTAAAACAAGGCAAAGGAAGAACTTTAAATAAGGAAATAAATGGGAAGGAAACAGCAGTGTTCTGGTACTATATAAGATTCAGAAAAAAATCTAATCTCTGCTTTCAAGATGCTTACAATCTTGTTCTAGAGAAAAAATATGCATTTACTTAGCTGAAGAAAAATAAGAAACAGTACCATTGAGTATAAAAATGGGTGATAGAAGCAAAATGCTGTGGGGAAACTGTCTCTCCCATCCTTTCCAACTTGAAGAAGAGAGACAATGGGTGCAATGCAACTTACTCTAGTTCTGAGAGTAGTTTCATAATACAACTACAATCCCATCTTAAAGAACTTCAAGGAACCACTGACATTTTTTTTATTGTCCTGCAGTTTATTATCTCAAGAATTGCCTGAAATACCAGGCTACAAACAAGGAGGTTTGCTCTAATGGCATTTGTCGACGTGCATTAACTTAGGGTTAGCCTGAATAAATGGAGATGAACAGTACAGGGAACCAGTTAGTCAGATTGCTTGTTGCATTATTTTTATAATGTTTTACTACTTTTGACCTAAACACTAGACATTTAAAACAGAACTATCCTCAAATAATCTTGTTATTATATGAAACAATAAAATTTATTAAGGGTGCATCTGTAGAGCCCTAAATGGGAATATGCATTTGTGGATTTACTGTGAATTTAATGGAGCTTAAACTTCAGGGCCCCTCCCTTGTGCGGCCCCTTCCAAGCCCCTGTAGTTAATTTGTAATCATAATGTTGTATTCTTTTTCTTAAAGACGATCCCCCAAATAGTTTAAGCTTCTGACAAAACCTTGATCCATCCTGGGTATAAAGTAATCTTGAAGGGATCAAACCCGATAGTCCTGAGAGGCCAATTCTGCAGATACAAAACGTACTTTGACAAGGATTATCGTATACATCATACCAAATGTGTTTTTCCTGTTGTTGCTGCCCTCCACCCCTGCCAAAGAATAAATGCCACCTCACCCTACTGTAACAAGGTTAGTGGATCCTTTGCAATAAAAGCTGTCTGTTCAATGACTGGGAATAATCACTGTGTTTTTGCTTTTGTTTTTTAAGATAAAAAATTCAGAGGCAGAAGATAATTCCTAAGAATAAAAAGGTACATGAGACTCATCCAATTTTTCACTAAAACAATAATAATTATTATTTATAGCTAAGGGTTACATGCATTTGAAAAAAAGAAGGACATGGAAATTCTCTTAATACAATGTACAGTAGTACCCACTGAAAGTCCGGTGAGTTTACGCCGAGCGTGGGAATTTTTACCATGAGTAACATTACGTGTCTGTTTTTCTGGTTTCTGAAAATCCCAAATAAATCCCACAAGCACCTCTAAACCCCACCGTGGAATTCTGACCCTTCGAGTAAGAACTTTAGAACAAAATAAAAGCTTTGGATGCACTGTGTCTTGTCTGCAGTTTTTCCTATAATGCCTTGTCCCAGTTTTTTGAAGAAAACGAAATAAAAATTAATTCAAGAAAAAAATGAATGAAATTACCCCAAATGGAATACTAAATTGAAAAATAATAGTCAAATTGTTCATAACCATTTCCTGTTATATTTTTTCTCTCTCTCTTAGAAATGGAGTAAGAATGCTTCAAATAAAAAAATGTAAAACCCATCCCATCCCATAAAGGGCCCACTCACGTAAACAGGAAGGTTATTAAAAGAGCTTTTCTTGGTTTCCTGGCAAAACCCACTCTTTATTTTGGTGGCAGCACCTATTAAGGAGAGGACTCTTCCTGTGGGCAGAGTGAAAAATTAAACACTGCAAATCTAGTAGGCACCCCCCGGACTGGAGTTCGCTGACTGACTGGAAGGCTGGGAGGACGAGGTCACTCTGAAATCAAGGAACAGGCTTCCTCGGGCTAGCCCTGCCTGCAGATGGTCTTCTCGGCCCAGGCACCACACATCAAACAGGCCAGCAGATGCCAGTCCATGACAGAGTAAAGTGTTTCACATGCACGTCGAGCTAGTCTCCTTTCCTTTACATTCAAATCCTGTTTACTTTGAGTCTTTCTGGGAGTCTTCCCCTTTCTGGGAAGCATTGTTGCATAATAACAACAACACAGGTTTTGGACTTTGAAAACTTGATTTCTAGTGTAAGCTCTGCCCAATCCTGTGACATGCTGCTTTTCTCAGCCATCATTTTCTGATAAATAGAATAGGGACCAACAATTCTTCCTCATCAGTTCAAATTTTTCAAAGCACTGGTCAGCATCACCTGCCTCACAGTCACTTGTGGTGGAAATACAAATTCCAGGCCCTTTTGCTGGCTGATTAAGTTAGATTCTCTGGGCTAGAAAGCCTTGGAATCATCCTCTGAGACCTACGTCACAAATAATTTTTTTTACACATGCAAGTTATAAGACTGCACCGTAAAGTGTCTTTTGAGTCAGGATTAAACTAAACTCTGCAGGGGAGACTTATCTGTGAACTGCTGAACTGCAAATCAAGACGCATGTTTTTGGCTGCTTCCATTAGTGCTCTTTTCTAGGGTAGCACCAAAGAAAAAACACAGGCCCACTTTCCCAAAGACCTAGTTCAAGTCATTCTTTGCCATGCCAAAAGCATTCACCTTCTCTTCAGCCAGACAGGTTCGCTGTGGGCTGGGGAAGTACAGCTGAGAGTTGTGACACAGGCAGGACTTCTGTGGAATTCCATTTCTTGTGACTGTACCCACCCCACAGGGCGATAGAAGGATTAATTCCTGTTTGGTAATTTACTGTTGAGGCCCTTGGAGGAAAGTGCTATATAAATTTAAAATAATAATTATAATAATAATAACCTTGACTATTTAGCTGATTGGTGAATTAGCCAGAAGATTTAGGCTGCCAAGGGACAGGCTGAAACCATTATAAGTAAAAACATTTTATATCATCATATCTCATAGTTGTTATCACAAGAGGAGGAAAATAGGGTGAAAATTAAGATAAATCCATGTTCTCCACTGATTTAAATGACAGAGGATCAGTAGCAATGTTTCATAAAAGCCAAGAAATGCAAAAACGACAGCTACATTGTAATTCTAACTCTGGCAAACATCCTGAGGTTTTATATACTTTAGTCTTTTTTAGGGGGAGCGCTCTCACCAGTGCAACATCTAAAATTAAGCATTCTTCAGGCACTTGGCTATGTTTTTGCTTCGATGGAGTATGTTCATAATTCACCCATATTGGTAGGTAATGATTTTTCTATCTGAAAAGGATTGATGTTATTCTATGAAGCTCCATGTAAAATTTGAATCAGTTGTTTACAATCAGTTTGACTTCTGTGTATCTTCCAAAGAAAACTAGGGTACACTTCTGTATCTGAATTTAGGAAAATAAAACATACAATAGATACCTTCTTTCCCCCAGAAGAGAATTCTTTAGTGCCTAAACTCACATCAGCTCAGCTGGCCTAAATTCTTACACTTACTTGTTTTATTTACTAGACTCATGGAGACCCTTCCACTGAAAGCTGAGGGGGCCGAACCCAGAACTTTCGTATACTGAACGTGAATCACTTCTTACACCACAGAAAGCAAAAGAAAAGGCTATAGAAAACTTAATGGGAAAGCTTCAGATGCTCAAAAGCAATTGTTTAGTTACTCTGCTTAGTTATGCATCATTCAAAACACTTTCCAAATCGCCTGATTTGAAAGGTTCTTTTGTGAAGAACAGGCTTTGGGGCCTTAGACAAGTTTTAATTCTAGTTGTTTTATAGCTCACACACAAAGCAGTTTCGATGTGTAAGTAAAGAGGTACTGTACTTTCATGCAATAAAGTTTGTAGTTGAGTATTCTAAAAAGGAAAGAAAGCAAGCACGGAGAGGAATGAGCATGTGGTACCTTGATCTACTTTAATAATTAACTTCTAGCTCTAAGATTTACATTTTAAAAAAATCCAGTAATGAGTGAGTAAAAACAGGTGTAAACTAAGGTGAATGAGTACCAGAAAATAAAGTTAATCAGTATAACTCAAATTATCCTGTAAATGCTGAAATTAATCTTTACTTCATCTATAAGGGAGAGAAAGAAAGAGAGAGGGACAGAGAGAGACTGAAAGAGAGAGAGAGAGGAAGGGAGGGAGGGAGGGAGGGAGGGAGAAGAAAAGGAGACAGGTAGGCAAAAATAAAAAAGCCAGAGTCATAACTGATTTCTTTTCCTGAAGCAATAAATATTAGAAATACCTTTTGATTTATAAAAACTCATATGAGGCATAATATCCAACATTGCGAAGTATTCCAAATGTGATGTATGTTTAAATACATAACATGCAGAAACACACACACATCAAAAATATGAGTGTTCTGGTGTAGCCTTCAGGCTCCAAAAGGCCTCTGAAAAGGGCAGGAAAAAAAGAATGTCTGATAAACTGCTGGCAGAGAGCGCAACCGGTCAGGGGCTGTCCATAGTCATTTCTATTACAAATGTTTTTAAAATCCATCTTTCCTTGATAGATACTGTTCCTTGGGTATAGCAAAGACGGTGGACAATGACCGGGTCTTCCAGTCACGTTGGAATTTCTTGACCTTACATCACAAGCCCAGCTGTACTCATCAAAGTGAAAAAGCTGACAGAATTGCCTGAAAGACCCAGCTTGGGATAACCGTTCCTTGT
Source organism: Macrotus californicus (assembly GCA_007922815.1). NCBI lineage: Eukaryota > Metazoa > Chordata > Mammalia > Chiroptera > Phyllostomidae > Macrotus > Macrotus californicus. The sequence goes on along the minus strand of VMDR010006864.1, from coordinate 26,430 downwards.
AGTTCCCCTGTCAATGAATATTATCATATTCTTCTCACGAATAAGGTTACCGTGCTGCTTTTTTCCCACTTCTGCACACACACCACTGAGCACATTACTGTCCCTTTAATGAAATGGGCTACACGTGACAGTGTGAGCTGTGGCTTACCATTCCCAAGGTTCTGTTTTAAAGACTCTGTGTGTGTACTTTTAAAAAATCATCTTTGTATGTCCACAAGAAGTAAAAATGACACTAATTTTTGAGTTGATATTATTTTCTTAAGAAGGCTAACTGAGACCCTCAGTGGACAGGCACAGAGCAAAGAAAAACACATGAGGGGAGCAAACACGCTGCCTTACTGAAGTCCTTTCACCCAAATACACAACGAAACCCTCCAATGTCATGTGTTTTCTCTTCCTATCATGTTAGGTCGAAGCATAGTTCTTGGGCTACAAGTAGAAAAACTGTGCTTTAAGGCTTCTAATGATCTACACCTTTGAAATACTAGCTTCTCCTTTTAAATGCTAACTCATTAGAAAGGAAAAAAATTTCAAAGTACTGCTGTCACTAATAACAACACCAGCAGCGACAGTAACAATATTAACATCAGCGAACAGTTATCGAAGTCGTAGATGTAGGCACCACTGTAATCACACATACTGATTCATTTCATCCTCACCACAACTCTGCCAGGTAATACGACTGTTACTCTCGTTTTATAGATGAGAAAATATAGGCACAGAGAGTTAAAAACCTTGCTTAAGATCAAATAGCCAGGAAGTAGAGGAGTCAGGATTCAACCCGAGGGAGCCTGACTCTGCCACAGGATGAGTATCTGGTTCCATAAGACTGAGTCCTCCTTACCTTTTCTGAAGCTCTTCCCCAGTTGACCAGCTCTCTGTGCTCACTTCCCGTTCTGAAGTTACACACTTGTTTGCATAGAGCTTGTTTTGAATAACATGGTAGTTGAAAGCTCAGGATGTGAAGTCAGATAAGAGTTTAACCCTAGATATCAGTAGTAGTGCTTCACTCTACTGACATCTGTGCCTCAGTTTCCTCCCGTGCAAAACTGAAATAATAACACCAAGTTCAGGCAGTTGTTGCGAGGGTTAAATGGGATAATGCATATTAGACCTCCATGGAGGGTCAATGCTGGATAAATGTTAGTTTTACTTCTACTGATTTTTATCTCTTACTACACACAATCCCTTTCGCCATTTAGATTATAATTTCATTTCAGAGTCCTCAATGTATTGTGTAGGGCCTTCCAGATATTTATGTATGTTGTTGGTCTCTTAGATGTTCTAATAATAACACGTATTAACTTATTATATCTTAATAACAATTCTATCAGATAATATATTTATTTATGCTTTTATAAGTAACATAACATTTATAGCAATACCTAACATTTAGTGAGCATTTAACTATGTGCTCTGTGAACTCTGTCAAGTCTGTTCCCCCATAAGCCTCTGAACTAAGGACTTTCAAAGTCTCCACTTTACAAAGGAGAAAAGTGAGGCTCATGAAGGCCACACAACTAAATGTTCATGAACGTGAACCTTCAACCACCACCCTATCCTACCTGCTGAAGAATGAATTTAAGGTAGGTGTTCAATAAATATTAGGTCTTGATGATGAATCATTTGAACTCAATTATTTTTGTTATCAGAAACTGTGATTATAGCAAACTGATGTGGCCTATCCAGTTAACTCTTAAAAAAACATTGTGTGCTGGGCATCGAGGCACATGCCAGTAACTGGCAAACAACAGCAACAACAAACGATGCATCTGAAACATTCTTGTCAGAGCAGTTACAGATTTGATGCCGCTTTGCTTACCATCATTTTCTATGTCTATGAAAATCAAACTTCTTCCTCTCTCCTTTTCTTTCCCTGCCCACTCTTCTTATTCCTTCTTTTAAACCTAAGTTTCATAGTATTAAATTTATACAGATTTTTGCCCATAAGAAGCTTATATGTCAAGGCAAAGAACTATTTTAATTGTATTTACTCTTTATTTTGATTATATTTCTTTTTCATATCTGACAAAGACTTTTGAAGTGACTAATGAAAGGCAAAGCAACCTGATTTAAAAAAATTCTTTCATGTACAATCTTTTGTCTGTAATATTCTCATAATGGCTTAGAAATTATAAAAGAAGGTTTTAGCTGTTTTTGTTCTTTTCAAATTGGCAAAATTTGATTTTTCTCCCTTCACGTGTTTAGATTGGCTTTAAAATCAACAAACAAAAAAATAAGAACATATTCAACTTAACAAATACACTCTTCATTGGTGCCCTGGCATCATCAACTAATATCAGCATCACTCTGAAAACTGTGTTCTTATTCTTTTTTAAAAAAGAGTTGAAAATGCGCGCACACACACAAACTCACTCAAAACAAGTCCACTGTCTTAAGGACAGGACAAATTGAAAGGGAAATGGCAGACCATCATGACTGTTGGAACAGACTCTCCAGTCAGGGAGCCGGTCTTATCAATGTCTCCTCCATATCCACATCGAAGGTGCGGGTGGATTTGTCTATTATTTTAAACAATATCTACTCAAGGGTTTGAAATGGATAATTATACCATCAGTAGTCTTCAGATACATTTTGTAGCATCATTATTTCTTATATAAGACTTTAAGTTGTACTGAGTTGATGATTTCAAAAGGAAGGATTTTTAATGAAAGAAAGCCCTCTTGAAATTCTGTCATTAAATGTTTCAATTATAGAGAATTATTTAAAATACAATGCCAAAGAAGAGTTTTATATTTACCTAGAATGCATGAGCATAAGAGTGACCTTAGGATTGGGAAATTATGATAATTGATTAATGCATTAAAGATACATTTGTTGTGCACCTACTGTGTGCTAATCTGTAATAATAATACAAAAAGCAATCAACTTGATCTGAAAAACAGCAGTGGGAGCATAGATGGGGCCGGTAAGAAAAAACAGAGATTAGATGATACAACAATTGTAATCACAGCTGCCATGACCTGAGGGTTTATCATGGACAGGAACAATACACTAGGTGCTTTCTATGAACCACTAACGCCAAAGCTGCAGGGCAGGCATTTTCATCTCACAGATGAGAAAACCAAAGGCTAGACTGATTATAAAAAGGCTTGACTTTGTCATGATATAAAACAAAGTTTAGATTTTATTTTATACTGAATTATTGCAATTCTTTATTCTATGTGGAAGATTTTGTTTTATAAGTAATGAGGAGACATTTTCAAGTTGAGGCATGATATGATCAAATTTTTGTTTTAGAAAGGTAACTTTGGTGTTGCTCCCATTTTTGAGATAGCACCACTTTCACGGGCTAAAATGTCTACCCTACAAAGATATGATTTTTTTGTTGTTGGAACTGTATGATTTTCTAACTGATCCAAAGTTCAATACCAATGGAGCCCACTATGAGTTAAGTAATGTAATATCTGGCTTCTGAAAAACATAGATTGGATATCATTGTTGTTTATTTTCCAAAAAAGTTACCTTTAATGATTCCTAAACTAACCTCTAAAACTTCATTCTGAGATATCCATGATCTGCTCCTGAAAACTGTAAGTCTAACACCCACCAAATGCCATAATGTCTCAATGTCTTGCTACACTAGTCTCCTCACCCTTCCTGAAACATGTCACCTTCTGTCATGGCTTCCTGCCTTAGTTCTCCCAACGATTCATCAGCCCAGACCGCCTCAGTCCTTTCTTCTACCAGGTGAAATTCTCATTCATTCTCCAACATCTACTTGAAAGATAACTTTCTTATCAAAGTTTTTTCTTCTTTTCATTCACCTTAGAACAAAGCAGTTTCTCTAGTTTCCCACAGTGCCTTGCCTGTGCTTCTTTAATAGTAACTTTTTCATTCTACTTTATATTGAAGTTTTTTGTTTCTAAGTCCCTCTCCTTTTAGAATCTAGACAGTATTGGCCTTAAATCTTTTCATAGAAATTTTGCAAACAAAAAAAGGAAAAAAATACCTGTATTGATATACTTGTTCAAGTAATGATGTCCAAATGCTATACTGCCATAATCAATGCTCAGTAATTATTAAATGAACAAAATAGTCATTCATTAAATTATTCACTCACTTCTTCATTCATTCAATAATTCTATACGCTCATATTGAAGGAACTAAAGGTTGCTTTATGAAAATGTTTTCTGCCCTGGCTAGTGTGGCTCAGTGAACTGAGTGCGGGACTGTGAACTAAAGGGTTGCTGGTTTGATTCACAGCCAGGGCACATTCCCGGGTTGCGGGCCAGGTCCTCAGTGGAGGGTGTGCGAGAGGCAACCACACATTGACATTTCTCTCCCTCTCTTTCTCCCTTCCCCTCTCTCTAGAAATAAATAAAATCTTAAAAAAAAAAACCAAAAATTTTTCTATTTGAGTAAAAATATATTACAAATCAACAGGCTAGGAAAGAGAAGTCTATTATATAATAATTACTGTTACTGAATCAAACAAATAATGGGTACATCTAAAGAATACATGGCATGATAGAATGAGGAAAACTGGTGATAAACTGGATAAAATGGAAAACTGTATCACCAGCTCACTATTTAACATCACTGTCTCCCTACAGCCTGGAGACATTTATTGGCTGTCTCACATTGATGTGTAGTGGCTATTACCAGCAAAACTATAGGAATTATCTTCTCAGAGACAGTTGTTGTTAAACCAAATAAAACAACATAGGGGGAAAAACAACAAGGGAGAAAAGTCTAACATTTACAAAGCCATTTATTGACTAGGCAAGGTAGCAGACTCAAGATATATTATCTCATTTATATCCTCATAAAAACATTAACACTAACATGGCTAGTATTTACCCATTTTAAATAAGGTGATAGTATCTACCATTTTTAAATAAAAACATAACTGAGTGTGAGAATCTTAACTAAATTCCCAGAGGTCACATTATTAGGAGTTTGAGGAGCCCAAATTAAAAAGCTTAAAGACTTTTTCTATTTATTTTACATTACTGCTTCTTAGAACACACTTCCAAATGAAGGAAGTTGAAATCAATATGAATTTATATTTTAATTGAAGGATTCATGGAAGAGTGGGACTTTAGTAGAGTTAATGAAAGATAGAAAATAATAGCTAATATTTATTGAGTATTTACTACTGTTCTAAACATTTTGGGTATATTCACTCAATCCTTACAAGATTTTTTTTTATTGTTACCACTTTAATACATGTAAACTGAGCCAAAGAGAAGATAATAAACTTTCACAAGATCACAAAGTGGCTGTATAGTGAGGCTTCCCTGCCTGCAGCCCACAGAATTGAACTATCGTGCTATGTGGCTTACTGGGCTGGAAGACTCCTGGATGAGAAAGCTTAAATAAGGTTCACGGCATAGGGCATGGCACAGAGCAGTCCTTTATGAAATTTTTGTTACTTCCTCTCTTTGTATTCAATCTTTAAAATTCTATAGTTCTATTTATAATATCTTTATTTTTAAAGTATATTCTGCTTTTTAAAGACTTTATAACATCTAATTTTACAAAAATAGGATGAATGTAGAACATAAGAAGCTAATATTAAAATGGTGTATTCAACAGTATAGAATGTTATTCATAATGTAAATTGAGGAGATAAAGTAGGATAAAAAACTGTGTGCATGGCATTTTTTCAAAAATTAAAAGGCACAGAAAAAAATAACTAGAAAGGTATATTCTCATGAAGATAAAGTTTGAAAGGAGATTATTTCTGGATGATTGTGGATGATTTTAGTTGTTTGCTTATAGTTTATACATTCCACAATGGCAATATTTGCTTTCATAATAAGAAAAATAAAATAAAAAGAATAGCCAGGACAGGAACATTTCTATTTTAAAGATAAAATACTAAGCAGCAACATTAGAATTGTGTGAAATTCCACACTTATTTAGAGTTGAAGCTTGAATGGAACTCAAGGCTCCTCATTTCTAACCTAGTATGCTTTCTCTGACATCCTATTCTTTATTCAGTGGTTATGATTAAGAAATTCAAAGGTGACCTATAAAGTAGACCTCAGGAGGGTGTTTAGAGATATTGTGATTGCAATGTGCTATCAGCACGTACACACAAAAAGTCCCTTTTACCACATCAGGCTTCTTAAATTGCTTATGCAACTTTGTAAGCCATTTTGTTTCTGAGTCCAAACTAACACTACATGTGGTAGGTTGATTTTTCCTAATTCCTCACACTGTCTCTAAAACATAACTGTATATCCATACACTTTACAATATACACCCATACCCTTTACCATCTGACTTTACTCTATCAGTATAGTGTGTTAATGTGGGCAGTGGGGCATATATCTCTGTCCTTTGGCATTGAGTTTGGTTAAGTGACTTTTTTTGAACAATTAGAATGTTAGCAGACATGCAATAGGCAGAGATTTAATATTAATTGTGGAATTTGGCTTGGCCTCTTTTGTCCCTGGAATGTACAAAAAGAAAACTTTGTCCCAGGCTTCTGATCCTTTCATCCTGGGTCCCAGCATGAGAAGCATAGAGAAGATATGAACCCAAACAGAGCCTAAAACAGTTACTACACAGATCTATGAGTAGGAAATCAATATAATTATAAGCTGTTTAAATATGGGGGTTGTTTGTTATGCAGCATTATCACAGCAATAACTAATACACAACAGCTGTTCATGCTACCTGTAGGGGCACATTATACACACTTTTGCTGATATTTATATATGTTTTTATATATAGATATATAAATACTCATATATATTTTTAAAAGGTACTCAGTTGAAAGTTCACAAATGAAGAAGCTGCTACTACGCCTTTTAGTCAGACATTTTTATGCTTCTGACATTTTCCTGAATAGACAGACACTCTAGGATCTTATTAAAATGCACATTGCCTTTCAGTAGGTCTGAGGTGAGGCCTCAGATTCTGTAGTTCCAACAAGTTCACAGGTGATACAAATACTACTACACTGAGTAGCAAAGGCACAGAGGAAAGATAATGGTAGCCGTACAGGCACAAGTGAGCTGAACTGAGGCAAAGTCAAAATGAAAAGGTGAAGGGAACCATAGCCTCCAGTGAAGTGACTGGCTGGCTGTTGCAAGAAAGCATCACAAACACGGCAGATAGTCTGGAACAAAGCAAATAAGAATGCAGATAATTTTGATAAAAATTTTCTTAAATTTATCTGATAATAAAACAATTCAGGTAAGAGGCAGAAGAGATAAATGAAATAGGCCCTGCAAACAAATCCAGTGACAGCCCTCATGCTAATGGTGAATACAGGTTCCTAGTCACACACATACTCATGCCCATTGATGACTAGTACCAGGGTCCCCCTCTCACAGTGCTAATTAGCCTCCCAGTGCATTCTGTATGAACATATAGACTGATAAACATGCGACTGTGCAGCCCTGTCATATGAAAAATCTTTCATATAAGTTCACTTTCTGTAATGTAGCTTTCTAACAGTTAACTTATCTTTGTCTATTTTGTTTTTTCAATACTTAAGTTATTCTTCACTGAAATCCATTAGACTAATTGTCTTAGTTGGCTCTAGCTCGCCATACAAATATAACTCAAACTGGATATCTAAACAACAGAAATTTATTTCTCACTCTTCTGGAGGGGGAGGAGTTCAAGATCAAGGTGCCAGCATGGGTGAGTTCTGGTGAGAGCCCTGCTGGCCTGCAGATGGCCACTTTTTTACTGTTTCCTCACATGGCAGAGAGAGAAGAAGCTTTGATTTCCCTTCATCCCCTTATAAGGACACTAACCCCACTGTGAGGGATCTACTCCATCATCTCATCTAAAGCTAATGACTTTCCAAAGGCTCTACCTGCTAATACCATCAAATTGGGGTTAGGGCTTCTACATATGAATTTGGGGGATACAACATCCAGCCTATACCAATAGCTCTCCCCAAATGTTTTCAGGTCATGGCACCCATACTAAAGGATATATTTGTCCTGCTTGCTGGCATAAACTGGGAGGGATTTGAGCAGTGGAGGAGGCTCTGCTTGGCCAGATATGACTAACCCTTGGGGCTCTAGCTGCCACTAGGTTCCCCTGAGCAACGAAGAACCATCCCACAGAATTTGGCAAGCTAAACACTGGACACAACTATAAAATCCTCAGTGCATAAAAGGCATCAAACATTATACTCACTGTCTCTAAATCTCATTTTGAATCTTTCATAGTTAAACTGATATTTTCTAGAAAATATTAATTGGAAAGGGATTTCCTAGGAGGTTGCTCAATAACTACTGCAGAAAGGATGAGTGTATTTCAAAAATTATGCTGAAAGGCACAGCATAAATTCCAAATAAGTCCACTCTAGAAAACAGCAGATAAGATAGGTTTATCTGAAAAAGAATGTTTCTAAATACTTATAATTTTATATTCTTCCAGATGTCACAATAAATGTTAAAAAAATTAAAAAAATCACCATTTCTTCCTGAAACATTATATTTTTTAACAAATTCAGAATTTATCAATAATTTATCTTCCTAGAACATGCATTAAAAACATTTTTTAAAAGTAGGAAAGAAAATCTCTCCCCACCTGTCCCCTCCACCAGAGGAATATAGTTAACATGCAACATGAAGTGCTTTTGTACTCAGTTGGGGCTAAAATAAATGACTTGGAAAACAAAGATGTCTTTTCCTGAAGTGTTCCTCATCCTTTACCTTCTTCAGTCCAGACTTGGTTAAGAAAGAGGAGGTCTGTGGCATTAGGGTGATCACCTTGGTCATCACACTGAAGAGAGAACTTAAAAATATCCATGCCTTACATCCAAATTGGAAAGCAGGAAGTAAAGCTGTCATTGTTTGCAGATGACATGACAGTGTACACAGAAAACCCTATAGACTCCACCAAAAAACTACTCGACCTAATAAGTGAATTTGGCAAAACAGCAGGATAGAAAGTCAATATTCAGAAATCAAAGGCATCTTTGTACACCAACAAATATCAGAATTAGAAATCAGTAAAAAAATCCCATTTGATATAGCAACAAGAAAAATAACTCACCTAGGAATAAACCTAACCAAGTAGGTAAAAGACCTGTACTCAGAAAACTATACAACATTGAAGAAAGAAATTAAGGAAGACACAAACAAATGGAAGCATATACCATGTTCATGGATTGGAAGAATTAACATCACAAAATGTCCATACTCCCCAAAGAAATTTATAGATTCAAAGCAATCCCTATTAAAGTACCAACAGCATATTTCACAGTTACAGAACAAACATTTCAAAAATTTATATGGAACCAGAAACGACCTTGAATAGCTGCAGTAATTTTGAGAAAGAACAACAAAGTAGAGGGATCACAACACCTGATATCAAACTGTATTACAAGGCCACTGTAATCAAAACAATCTGGTACTGGCATAAGAACAGACACATAGAACAATGGAACAGAATAGAGAGCCTGGAAATAAACCCAAGTCTCTAGGGTCAATTAATATTTGACAAAGGGGGCAGCCTTTTCAACAAATGGTGTTGGGAGAACTGGACAGCTACATGAAAAAAAATGAAACTCGACCACCAACTTATACCACACACAAAAATAAATTTAAGGTGGATAAAAGACTTAAATATAAGTCATGACACCATAAAAGTCCTAAAGGAAAATATAGGCAGGTAAATCTCAGATATCCCACTTGGCAATATTTTCACTGATATGTCCCCTAGAGCAAGGGACATAAAGGAAAGAATAAACAAATGGGATCTCATCAAAATAAAAAGCTTCTGCATGGCTAAAGAAAACAGCATTAAAATTAAAAGAGAACCAACTATTTGGGGAAACATATTTGCCAATGATACCTCAGACAAGGATTTGATCTCCAAAATATATAAAGAACTCACATGAGTCCACTCCAGGAAGACAAACAACCCAATTAAAAAAATGAGCAAAAGACCTGAACAGACACTTCTCTAAGGAGGACACACAGAGGGCCCACAGACATGAAAAGATGCTCAGCATCACTAGCCATCAGAGAGATGCAAATTAAAACCACAATGAAATACCACCTCACACTAGTGACAATGTCCATCATAAACAAATCAACAAACAACAAGTGTTGGAGAGGATGTGGAGAAAAGGGAACCCTTGTGCACTGTTGGTGGGATTGCAGACTGGTGCAGCCACTGTGGAAAACAGTATGGAATTTCCTCAGAAAACTAAAAATGGAACTGCCTTTTGACCCAGCAATTCCACTGCTGGGACTATACCCTAAGAGCCCTGAAACACCAATCCTAAAGAACCTACGTACCCCAATGTTCATAGCAGCACAATTTACAATAGTCCAGTGCTGGAAGCAACCTAAGTGTCCATCAATAAATGAGTGGATCAAAAAACTATGGAACATTTACACAATGGAATGCTACACAGAAGAAAGAAAGAAGGAGCTCCTACCCTTCATGACAGCATGGATGGAACTGGAGAGCATTATTATGCTAAGTGAAATAAGCCAGGCGGTGAAAGAGAAATATCATATGATCTCACGTATAAGTGGAACCTAATCAACAAAACAAACAAGCAAGCATAATATAACCAAAGATATTGACTAAAAGAAAAAACAGACAGTAACCAGAGGGGAAGTTGGAGGGGATAATGGGGGAGGGAAACAGGGAAGGGTTTTCAGGAACAACTATAAAGGACACATGGACAAAACCAACAGAGGGGGGGATCAGGGGAGGGAGGAAGGAATGGCCCAGGTAGGGGTGAGTGATGGGGAAATGCAGACAACTGTACTTGAACAACAATAAAATAAAAAAAAAACAAAAATAAAATAAAAGCAAAATTAAAATAAAAAAAAATATAACCATGCCTTAGCCACTGAGAGGCAGAAAGGGAGTTTTGAATTTTCAGTCTCATTGTTACTGGCATTCTGGATGTTGTTAATGTCTCTCGCAGAATGTGGACTCTTTCCTGGTACTGATTATAAAGAAGGTATATCTCATAGTTATGCCTAGAAAACAGGCACACTCAAGACTTCACCAGGTCTCATTCCAGACTGGCTTCACATGATTATAGCTACAAATATCCCAAAACAAGAGTCATTCAAAAACCTGTTGGATTTGACCAGATACTTCAAATGATAGCAGTCTAGTATCTGTTTTTCTCCAACATAATAGAGCATATTATGTTTCAGTGTATAACTTTATTAAAGGAACAATCTTGTGTTTTTTTTTAATTTAATTTTTTAAAAAGTTAATCAGCCCTGGCTGGTGTGGCTCAGTGGACTGAGTGCCAGCCTGTGAACCAAAAGGTTGCCAGTTTGACTCCCAGTCAGGGCACATGCCTGGGTTGTGGGCCAGGTCCTCAGTATGGGGTACGTGAAAGGCAAACACACATTAATGTTTCTCTCCCTCTCTTACTCCCTCCCTTCTGTTCTCTTTAAAAATAAATAAATAAAATCTTAAAAAAATAAATAAAAAGTTAATCATATATAAATATATTTCATAAATTTATTATTCATAACAAATTTGTTGTAATATACCTCATAATTGAAACATGTCAGTATTCTTTATTACTGCTAATAAAAGTCATTGGTATAAATTATGCATTTATTCACTCATGCAAGAAACAGTAATTGAGTACCTACTATGTGCCAGGGAAGTGGCACATACAGGAGACCACAGATAAATAAAACAACATCTCTCCCTCAGAATGTTAGTCTATTGATGTCAGCAATTGGGCTTCTATTCAGCTTTTGGAACCAAGCTACAAACAGGCAACAATTCATTGTGTGTAGTACACTGTAGAGGAGAAGAAGATGATGAAAACTGATTAAAACACCAACAAATCTGAGTACTTATCTAATTTTTGGTTTGCTCAAAAGAAAAGAGTCTGAGACAAGAACTTGGGTACAGGTAGCAATTTGGAAGGTGACCTCAGAGGCAGGAGTGAAGGAGTGATGAGAGAGTGAGAGAAGAGGACAAGACAGTAAGTATGTGTCAGAGGTTACCTGGTTGGCAATGTGAAGTGCAGATCTACCAGCATCTCTGAGACTTGTACATAATGCCTCCAAAGGTATCCATCTGAAATAAAGAGGCTGGAACATTGTTTTTCTCCAGCTCTCTTCCTCTTGGGTTAGAGTTACTCCCAGGGCATTATGCTGCCAATCCCTCCTTCTTAAACCAATGTAGATTTATTGAGCTCTCGCAGCACTGGAAGAGGTTCTGGGGCAGAATGCAGAAAAGCAGTCTTGGGGTGGGAGTCTGGGCTAATACAGAATTGCCTTGGCAGTAGCTGAAATCAGAGGTGAGTTTAGGGACTATGGTAGAATGCCAGACACATATGCTAGAGTAGTCTGTAAAGATTTTGGGGGGCTTGAACATAATATACTGTGCAATAGACTATTGCAGCCCCGGAATGTTCTGGGGAAAGGTTGGACTGCTATCTTTTTTACTAAATTATATTCCACATAAAATATGTCTGATTCCTGCAAGAAGTTAGACCTTGGGCCAGTAAATCCTGACACTGTGCAACTAAGAATCAGAAAAAGGATGATTTGCTAATCAGCTCACCTGCTTCTCTGGTTATGATGTCAAGATCAAACTCTTAGCAGTTCTTATGAAAATCCTGACATTCATTCATTGATTATCCTCTAGCAGTTGATATGTATTATTCTCCCTGTGTTTCAGGGAAGAAGGCTTTCAACTGCTTTAGGGAGCTTTTCTAAAAATGGTGATATATTTTTGCATTATTTTGTAATGACTGGGCCATTGAAAAATTTCCTCATATTCTGAATTCATGATAGTATCTGTATTGTTACTGTAATTGGTTTATATTTTTTGTTTTGTATTAAAGTAGAGGAGAAACGGGGGAAAATTAAAGATTGCACTGAAATGTATTAAGCATAAAGGCTTTCAACATGAGAAGATTTATAGAAAGTTATTAAGATCTTTAGCTTCTACAAACATTTCATCAATGCTGACAATTATCTACCTTATCCCTGCCCAAGCAAGTCCTGTATTGTTCTATGGCTGAAGGTGAATTTATATTGAAATTCACCAAGCAGTGTACAAGTTTTCTAGAGAATTTTGGTTTGGGGCCAGAGCATAAGACTAAACAATAGATACTTTTATGGTTAAAGGAGAATTGATAAACTCCTCATTCTTCTATTATAATGTATAAAGGAAACAACTATATCCCTAATCCCTAGAAAATGTAATGGCGGTGGTGGTGGGTGGGTCCCTTATGTAAACATATGTGGTTTCCCTTTGACAGTGAGTGGGCAAGTCTTTAACAAAAATACTGAAAAAGAAAAAAAAAACAGGAAAGAAAAAAGAAAAGAACAGAACAGAACAGAACCCCAGGTCCATTTAAGGTCTGTCAGGGAGTTAGTTCCATCCTGAGACATCAAGTCTAGCTACACAGAAACCAGTATGTACAAAGCTCTTTCCATCTTATATCCCACTTTTTTCTTTTATGCCCTTTCTTCCCCTTTCCTTTCTCCCTGTTCCCTTGAGCCTCTACTTCACTCTACCCCATTTGCTCTCATTTCCGCCAACCCCATTAGTCAGTTCGTAATCTGTTCATCCTGAAATAGGCTTCAGTGATGATAAAGAAAGGGTCTCAAACAAAGCTGTCTTGCAAGACAGGAACTCCAGAGGCTGGTGGGTGGTGATTGGGGCAAAGGCTGAGGAAGGAGAGCGCTCGCTGCTCTGAGGCTCTTAACCCAACAAGCCATTTGGCTTCAGCAAACTTGATGGCTGTACCAAGCCTCATGATTTCAAAGCTTACAGAGGCTGACAAGGACTTGCTAATTTCAAACTTTCTAACCAATTACAATCACAAAGGACTCAGGACAATAATCAGTGAGCAAAATGAAACTGCTGGAGTGAAGCAGCCCTCGGCAGGTTTCACTCCCATGGCTCTGCATGCAATGTGCAGCTGGGACTCTGCTTCAGTAAGTAAATAAAAATACATTACAAAATACAAACATGCACAATGGGTCCCTCTTGATGTCTTGTTCCCAGTAGTGGGGTATGTAGGAACCCTGTCCTGCATTTAGTCCATTAATTTCTGATGGTGTTAATTAAAAACTTTTGATGCTGGTTTGAATGGAAAATACCTCAAACTGTGTTTCCTTTATTGAAACACCAAGTTCCAAGTCTTGGATTATTAGGGTGACCTCTGCCAGCAGTGAGATGAACATAACGCTTTTCATACCACCCGCTTTGACAATAATAATAATAACAACAACAATAATGTTAAATAAATGAAAAAGTAAGAAGAAAAACTGTTTACATTGAAACTTTCTTATTTTGACCTATCTTTAAAGATATAATTAAAAACCTGGGTCCCTAAATGGAGAACATGTGATTTAAAAAAAATCCTTTTTCAAATCCTCACAGAACATTCAAATCACCCAATGTTCCAGGACCTGAATTTTTTATATTTTAAAATGGGGAGAGCTGCTTAAAATAAGTGAATTAGCTGCTGAGTGATTTCTCTCTGTCTCTTTCCCTACTCTTTTTCGAAAGGTTGAAAAAATGCTTAAAATGATATATGCAATTGATATGTGCTGCTTAAGAAGCTTAATATGATTACCAAAGACTCAGACTTTCTATTTAAAAATAAGATAGCTAGGGCGATAGAAACTATGAATTGTGAGTGTTCATTCCTCATGATGTGTAGGAAACGTTCCCAAACGTTTAATTGACTGAGTAGGTAAGGGGTGCAATGCAGTTATTCACAGATTTCTCTATCCTCCTGGAAACCTAGTGATACCTGGGAAATCCAGAGATCAATGTATGAGGAGATTGTGACAGATGCTGTGCAGGAGGTGAGCAAATAAAAAAAATCCATCTCTGCAATCCGGCACTTTTGTGAAGTATTAAGCAACCACCAGAACATTCTGATTGGTTTCTAAGACTCTTCTCCAATTAAAAAAAATTATTTTATTTTTTAATAAAGCATAGTTGACAGACAATATTGTATTAGTTTCAGATGCACAGCACAGTGACTCAACATTTATATATCTTATTATGGGATCACTACAGTAAGTCTAGTACCCACATTTGTACCTCTTATTCCCCATCACCTTTTCCACCCTCCCCCTTTCTCACTCTCCCCTCACCCACCTCTTTAATGACAATCATCAGTTTGCTCTCTGTATCTACGAGTCTGTTTTTGTTTTGTTTAGATTCCACATATAAATCATATGGTATTTATCTCTGTCTGACTTATTTAATTTAGCATAACACCCTGTATGTCCCTTCATGTTGCTGCGAATGGCAAGATTTCTTCTTTTTTATGACTGAGTAACATTCCGTTATCCGAGCATATATCATCTTTACCCATTCATCTATCATGGACCCCTAGGTTGCCTCCATATCTTGGCTATTTGTAATAATGTTGTGATGAACACAGAGATGCATATATCTTTGTGAATTATTATTTTCATTTTTGGGGATAAATATCCAGAAGTAGAATTGGTGGGTGGTAGGGTAGCTCTTTTTAAAATTTTCTAAGGAACCTCCATACTGTTTTCCACAGTGGCTGCACCCATTCACATTACTATCAATTGTTTACTAGGGTTTGCTTTTCTCCACATCCTCACCAACTCATGTTACTTGTTGGCTTTTTGATAATAACTATTTTGACAGGTGTGAGGTGATATCTAATTGTGGTTTTTATTTGCATTTCCCTGATGATAAGTGATGTGAGCATCTTTTCATATGTCTGTTGTCCATCTATATGTCTTCTTTGGAGAAATGTCCATTCAGGTTCTCTGCCCATGTTTTAATAATTTTGGGTATGTTTTTGATGTTGAGAAATATTAGTTCTTTATATACTTTGGGTGTTAAGCCCTTATTGGACATATCATTTACAAATATCTAGTCTCACTGAACCCATTGTCTTTTCATTTGTTGATGGTTTCTTTCACTGTGAAAAACCATTTTAGTTTGATTTAGTCCCATTTGTTTATTTTTAACTTTGTTTCCCTTGCCCAGGCAGACGTATCAAAAAATATATATGTCCCTAAGACCCATGTCAGAGAGTTTACTGCCTGGCTCTGGCTGGGTAGCTCAGTTGGTTGGAGTGTTGTCATCCTGATAAGCCAAGGTTGCAGGTTCCATCTACAGTCAGGGCCCATACAAGAATCTCCAGGTTTTACATTTAAGCCTTGAATCTATTTTGAGGGGTTTTTTGTATATAATGTAACGAAGTAGTCCAGTTTCATTTTTTGCAACACGCTTTATTGAAAAGACTGTCATTCTCCCATTGTATATTCTTACTTCATTTGTTGTGGATTAATAGACCAGTAAATGTGGGTTTATTTCTGTGCTCTCTCTTCTTTTCTATTTCTCTATGTCTCTGTTTTTGTGCTGATACCAAACTGTTTTAATTATTATCCTTTTGTATATAGTCCGAAATCAGGGAATATAATACCTCCGACTTTGTTCTTCGTCAAGATTGCTCCGGCTGTTCAGGGTCTTTTGTAGTTCCATATAAAATTTAGGATTATTTGTTCTAGTTTTTTGAAGTGGGCCACTGGTATTTTGATAGGGGTTACAATGAATCTGTATATTGTTTTTGGTATTATAGACATTTTAACAATATTAATCCTTCTAAACCACTAGCATGGTATACCCTTCCATTTATTTGTGTAATCTTCAGTTTCTTTCATCAATGTCTGATTGTTTTCAGAGCACAGACCTTTTACCTCCTTGGTTAAATTTATTCCTTGGTATTTTATTCTTTTTGATGCACTTGTAAATGGGATTGTTTCCTTAATTACTCTTTTGATGATTGGTTAAACACAACATATTTCTATATATTAATTGTGTATCCTGAAGCTTTCCTAAATTCATTTATTAGTTCTAGTAGATTTTTTTTATGGAGTCTTTAGGATTTTCTATATAACAGTATCATGTCACCTGCAAATAGTGACAGTTTTACTTCTTCCTTTCCAATACGAATGCCTTTTACTTTGTTTTCTTTTCTGATTGCTGTGGCGAAGGCTTCCAAACCTATGCTAATAGAAGTGGTGAGAGTGGGCACCTTTGTCTTGTTCCTGATCTTAGAGCAAAAGCTTTTAGCTTTTCACCATTGAGGATGTTAACTGTGGATTTGTCATATGGCCTTTATTATATTGAGGTATGTTCCTTTAATACTGACTTAGTTGCTAAGTTTTTTTTTAATCATAAATAAGTGTTGCATTTTCTCAAATGCTCTTTCTGCTCTGAGATGATCATATGATTTTTACCTTTGGTTGTGTTAATGTGGTATATCACACTGATTGATTTGTAGATATGATACCATCCTTATATCCCTGGAATAAATCCCAGTTGATCATGGTATATGATCCTTTTAATATATTATTGAACTTGGTTTGGTAATATTTTGTTCAGAATGTTTGCATTTATGTTTGCTAGGAATAATGGCCTGTGATTTTCTTTTTTAGTAATGTCTCTGTATGATTTTGGTATCATACAGTGAGTATGGAAGCACTTTTTTCTCTTCCATTTTTTTGAAATCATTTGAAAAGTAGATTTATCGATTCTTCTTTAAAAATTTGGTAGAATTTACCCGTGAAGTTGGCTGGTCCTGTTCTTTTAAGTTTCTTGGGAGTTTTCTGATTACTGATTCAATTTTGTTCCTAGTAATTAGTCTGTTCAAATTTTCTGTTTCTTCCAGATTTGGTCCCAAAAAGTTGTGTTTCTAGAAATTTATACATTATATGTTGGCATATAATTTTTCATAGTATTCTTTTATGATCCTTTGTATTTTGTGGTATGAATTGTAACTTCTTTTTCACTTCTGATTTTGTTTATTTGGGCCCACTCTCTTTTTTATTGATGAGTCTGGCTTAAGGGTTACCAATTTTGTTCTTTTCAAGGAAGCAGCTCCTAGTTTTATTGACCTTTACTATAGTCTTTTAATTTCTATTTCATTTATTTCCACTCTGATCTTTATTATGTCCTTCCTTCTACTAACTTTGTGTTTTGTTTGTTCTTTACTTTCTAGTTCCTTTAGTTGTAAAGTTAGATTGTTCATTTGGGATTTTTCTTGTTTCTTGAAATTGGCCTGTACTGCTAGGCACTATGCTCTTAGGATTGTTTTTGCCGAATCCCATAAATTTTGTTAGTTGTGTTTCCATTTTCATTTCTCTCAAGGTACTGCTTGATTTTCTTTTTGATTTTCACGTTGACCAGTTGGTTGTTTAGTAGCATGTTGTTTATTCTTCATGTGGTTGTGATTTTTTTCCAGTTTTCTCCCATGATTGACTGCTAGTTTCATAACATTGTGGTCAGAAAAGATGCTTGATATGATTTCAATCTTCTTGAATTTATTGAGACTTATTTTGTGGCTTAACATGTGATCCATCCTAGAGATTATTCCCCATGCACTTGAAAAGAACACGTACTCTGCAGTTTGAAGATGAAATGTTCTGTATTTATCTATGGAGAACATCAGATCTAATATGACACTTAGGGTCAATGTTTCCTTATTGATTTTATGTTTGGATGATCTGTTCATTGATGTAAATGGGGTATGAAAGTCCCCAACCATTATTGTAATACTGTTAATTTCTTCCTTTATGTCTTTTAATATTTGCTTTATATATTTAGGTGCTCCTCTGTTGTGTGCATATATATTTATCAATGCTATACTTTTTATTGGGTTGACCTCTTAATCATTATATAAATGCCCCACTTTGTCTATTTTTACAATCTTTGTTTTAAAGTAGTCTATTTTGTCTGATATTGGTATTGTTACCCCAACTTTTGTTTTTATTTCCATTTGCGTAGAATATATTTTTCCATCCCTTCACTTTCAGCCTGTGTGTGCCTTTAGATCTGAAGTGAGTTTCTCATAGGTTTTGTTTAGGTGGGTCTTGTTTTTATATCCACTCAGCCACCCTATGTCGTTTGATTAGAGCATTTAGTCCACTTAGATTTAAAGTAATTATTGATAGGTACGCATTCATTGCCATTTTTCATTGTTTTTTGGTTACTTTTTGTAGTTTTTCTCTATTCCTTTCTTCTCTTGAACTTTTTCCTTGTGTTTTGCTGGCATTCTTTAGTGTTATGTTTCAGCTCCTTCTCTTTACTTTCTGTATACCTTTTGTGGGTTTTTGGTTTGTGGTTACCATGATATTCATATATATTGAACTATATATTAGATCTTTTGTTTTGTGTAGCTTCTAACTACTTATTATAGTTATTGTTGATTTAGTTTAGTAGATATAGCTAATTTTTTCTTTGATAAAGCTTCATACTAGCTTTTCAAGTGGCTGATTCACTGTCTTTACTATATACTCATATTAGCCTTTATCAGTGAGATTTTTTTCTTTCATGTATTTTCTAATATATGGTTATGGTATTTTCTGCTTAAAGACCCTTTAACACTTCTTGTAAAGCCCGTTTATTGGTGATAAAGTACTTTAGTTTTTGCTTGTCTAGAAAACCCTTTATCTCTTCTTCAGTTCTGAATAATAGCCTTGTCAGATAAAATATTATTGGTTGTAGATTCTTTCTTTTCAGTACTTTAAATATATATTGCCACTCTCTTCTGGCCTATAAAATTTCTCTTGAGAAATCAACTGATGGCCTTATGGAGTTTCTTTGGTATGTGACTAGTTGTTTTCCTCTAGCTGTCCTCAAGATACTCTTTTTTATCTTTAACTTTTTCAACTTCAATTATAAAATGTCTTGGTTTGGACTCTGGGTTCATCTTGTGTGGGACTCTTTGTGCTGCCTGAACCTAAATGTATGTTTTCTTCCCCAGGCTAGGAAAGTTTTCAGCAATTATTTTTCATTTAAGTTTTCTGTCTCTTTCTCTCTCTTCTTTTTCTGGAACCCCTATAATTCAAATATTAGTATGTTTGATATTGTGCCAATGAGCCTTAAACTATCTTTTTTTTTAAATTACTTTTTTCTTTTTTGCTATTCTGATTAGGTCATTTTGACTATTCTGCTTTTCAGGTAACTATCCACTCTTCTGCATTAATTAATCTGATGTCGATTCTCGCTAGTGTATTTTTCTTTTCATTTCAGTTATTGTATTCTTCAGCTCTAATTGGTTTGTTTTTATATTTTCTAACATTCTGTTAAAGTTATCACTGTGTTCCTCTATTCTTTTTCACAAGTTTGATGTGCATCCTTATGACCATTACTTTAATTTTTAAAAATTTTTATTTATCTCCATCTCATTAAAGATTTTTTTTGGGGGAGGAGGTTGTTCTTTTATTTGGAAAATATTTCTTTATGTCTTCGTTTTGTTTGCCTTTTTGTGTTTGTTGCTATGAATTAGATGAACCAGCTATCTTTCCTGATCTTTAAGGAGTGGTCTCATGTAGGAACAACCTCTGTGTAGACTGTATGTGCACTGACGAGGTGCCCTGGTGGGCCAACTGCCTGGGTCTGAGGTGGGTTCTGGGTGTAGTGTCCCACAATTCATATCTCTGGGGATACCTTGGCAGGCCAGCTGGGGGGATCTGAGGCAGGCACAAGTTGAGGCATCCCAGGGCATGCAGCTCTGAGTGCACATGCAACCTGGCTGGAGATAGGGTGTGTGCTGGCCAAGGTGGCCCAGGGCACACTGGCAGTCTTGCAGGCTGGACAGAATATTTGGACCAAGTTCCTACCCTCACTATAAAAGTCAAAAATTAAAATTAAATGTAAATAATGGTGCTCCCTGGCCACTCTTATCCTAGAACATTTCCATAGATCCAGAGAATTCCTGTAGTTCCTCACCTGTTTGGAAGATGCTTTGGATTAGTAAATGTATCTTTTTCATATATAGTCTAAGTGAACTTTATTTATAATTTATTTTTATTGTTTAAATTATAGTTGCAATACAGTATTATGTTTCAGGTGTACAATATAGTAATTAGACATTTATACACCTTAAGAAGTGATGACAATGATAAATTTAGTTATCATCTGCTAGGTGCCCTTTAAATTGCTGTTCTATCACTGTGCCCCAGGGCAGGCGAGTCTGTGCAGGGGAACTTCAGTGACATCAATTCCTACTGAAGGTTGCCCTGTTGAGTCTCTCCTACCCTTCTCCATGTGGTCCCTCTCTTGTTTATTGTATAGAAGCTGTTCTCTTGGCCCTCAGTTGTTCTTTAGGGGGACTTGCTTTATATGCAGATGTATAATAGGTATGTCTGTGGAAGGAGGTGAGTTTAGGGTCTTCTTGCACCCGTCTTAGCTGCACTTTTCTCAAATTTCATTTTCAATCATTCTGTCTGTATGAGGGCTTAAAACCTTGGGCACACAGTCTGAGAGACCCCACAATTGTCATTTCACTGGTACCTTTTTCTCTTTTGTACTTTAATCTATCTAACTTTCTCTATATCATACCCTGTTTACTCATGCTGCCTGCAACATCATCTGATTCCTTGAACGACCACAAGGCTTTTCATTATTTTAGGCGGAAGTTCTTCATCACTCTCATTCTTATTTTGATGTACATATTTCAAAAGAGGTTGAAGTACTCCATTTGGCAAATCTCTTTTCCTTCTCTTCCTAACTGCTGGCTGCATTGACCTCACCCTCTGGGGACAGTCAGCAGAATAGGCCTCCCAGCCTGATGTGACATGGTAGTGATCCTTCAACAACAATAATAACGACAGCAACAATAACAAAAAACTTTCACTGTAAAGTGTGTGAGGAAAATGTGAAGAGCAATAGAACTAAAACACCGAAAGGGTAATAGGCTGGAGTAAACCACAGCATGAGTCTCACAAAATTTATAAATTTTCCCCAGAGTAAATTGATAGGTTATATTTTCAACAACCGACAAATAAATATAAATTAACTAATATATATGTAGCAAATAAATGGATTTAAAGATGATTTCCATCTGAAATAATTTTGTTTTTCCTCGAGACCGAGTTTTGTTAAACTTAGAATCCTTACTCTCTTCCTGCTCCAGAAGCAGAAACATCTGGTTGGTTTTAGATTCCCCTTGGATTTCTGACTTCAAAGGGAATTATAAAGAATAACAAATTCATGTACCAGCACTAAAAAAGAAATTAGAGCAGCAGGAGAGAATGGTAAAATTGTCCTTATATGACTGCTAGTGACAGGCGCCACAGGCAGGACTATGAGAAAAGACAAAGACAAGCTCACCAGTGACAACCAGAATTCCTGGAAGGGATGGAACTCTGGCTACATGAAAAGATGCATAGGACCTTTAGCAATCTATAAGGAGATTTGCCCTTGCTTAAGCAATAGATAAACAAATAAAGAGATAGATAGATAGATAGATAGATAAATAAATAAATAAGAAGGTAATAAAAAGAAATGGGTTCATATTTACTTGCCATATAGTAAGCATAGATAAAAGTTTGTTAAAAGAACGACCTGAAGAAAATCTTAGTTTCACTTAGAGTCTGGGTTTTATATTTGATCTACAGAAAACTGTATGATTTCTGATCCAAGCCAGGGCTGAATAAGCCATCCCAGATTTAAATCAGACTTCTAAGAACCCACTGACCCTATCATATCCTCATAAAAGATTAGACCTCTAAGGGTCTCAAAAGTAGTCTCTGTTTTTTCTTTGCTTTGGATCCTTATTATCAAGTACTCAAATCAAGGTCCTCTGTGGGGAGGAATAGAGTTTGAAAGATATATTGATATTTGTAATTGTGCCAAGTTGTGCTTGACGAGATTTTTATACAACTGGATTTATCTTTCTCCTCTATCATTTTTTTCTAGCAAAACAAAAACACACTTCTTAGAGTGCAGGTCTTGATGTAATCAAACATTAGAAAATGAAAACAGTCAGAGAAAGTAGTTTTGCCATTGTAATTACCTCTTAGAAACAGCCTCTCCTCTTTCCTGTTTTATGTGCAATGTGTATAGCAACAACAATAAAAATAAACAAAGATATGATTAACCAATCAACTTGTTTGTGCACAAAGAGCAAGAAAGAGTTAAGGGCTAAAATGTCTTTAAATAATGAATTATAAAAGTCTTTCATCTTAGTATTCAAAAGTTACAGATTCCTACACCACAAATGCATGGTTGATTCACAAAGTGGCTGTCAAAAACCCAGAGAGCAATTTACTTTTGACCAAAAAGTATACATCAACAGCTCATTAAAAATATTTCATTGAGCAGGAGAGAACAAATAGAACCAATTCTCTATGGAGCCTACCATGACTTGCTAGTGAAGTAGTCCCCAAAAGAGAAGACCATATCCAAAGATGTTCTTTCTATTGGAACCTATGTGCAAAACCTCCAGTGAAGGGTGAAAAATGAAGACTTTTCCTAAGCATTTCCAAAGAAAACGTACTGAGCTGGCTGCAAAATCATCTCCTTGAATATCTTTGCCTTCACTTGGGTTTTCATCCTTCCCTCACAACTTCAGGTGAGATAGAATCACCAAAGTTGTCTCAGTAAGAGAATTTAAAATTCCCATCTTTATATAGCTGTGTGATAGTATGTTTCATGTCCAATAAAGTTTATCCAGAAAATATGCCAACTTTATGAAACACGGATCTGATGATTTGAACAAACCATTTTATTCTTTTGCAACTAAAATGAAAATCTTGGTCTTTAGGTCTAAAATGAAAATCTTGGCTAGATGGTGGCATTTGCAAAGAATTCCTTGCCCTATATAAGGAGAATCATCTAACCATGATTCAGAATATGACTAGGGAGAAGGAAATAAAAGATATGGAATACTATTTCATTCCAAGAAATGTTTTATAGCTTGAGGATACATACAATCACAAATGTAACAACAATTGAACAAACATCAGGCCCAAAGACTAAAAACATACGAAAATGCCACACGGATATACAAAGAATCAAATACTATCATTAATAATAACAATGGAATACTACCCAGCAAAAAGAAAGAAGGTCCTACCCTTTGTGACAGCATGGAGGGATCTGGAAAGCATTATGCTAAGTGAAGTAAGCCAGGCAGTGAAAGGCAAATACCAAATGATCTCACCTATAAGTGGAACCTAATCAACAAAACAAACAAGCAAGCAAAATGTAACCAGAGACAGTGAAATTAAGAACAAACTGACAGTAATCAGAGGGGAAGAGGGAGGGACATAACAGGGGAAAGAAGAGAAAGGGTCACCACAGAACATGTATAAAGGACCCGTGGACAAAGCCAAAGGGGAGTAGGATTGAGGGTGGGAGGTGGGGGTGGGTGGAGCGGGGGGAAGTAGTGGTGGGAAAATGGAGACACCTGTATTTGAACATTAATAAAAAAATGATAAAAAAATAACAGTAATTATTATTATAGCTATTATCATGATGATGCATTGACAGTTCACTTGGGTTTAATGTAGAATACATTAACTAGAAAGAACCACAGGTAAACTTATTATTCTCTTTAAAAGGCAGTTTATATTTTAGGTTTATATAACATGAGTTACATAATCCAAAACCACATGTAAGAAAAGAATGCAGAAAGAAGGCTTATTTCAGTTTTGTGTTGTCAATATCAATCTTAAAATAATGATGGAAAGGTTACCTATTTTAAAATATGGGTGTTGTGGAATATGACAAAATATCCTTATAACTTTAAAATACTATGATGGCTAGATTCTACCTATCTTGGAACACCCGCCTCAATGTCAAGCCATTACATTCATTCTCAGCCTTTTGAGGACGTTCCAATGATGATAATGCCAGGCCAGCGTAAAGGAGAGATAGACTTGATCAGAAAATTGAGGGGGCAAAATAAGAAACAGAAAGAAAACAAGAGTCTGTATTGTTTATACCACCTAGTCTGGCAAATTTTACAGATGTTTTCTGTTTGCTTTGAGTAGTTTATTGTTTATGTTATTTCTATGCTTTCTTTTTTTCTTCCCCTCAGGTGCTTGCCTTCTACCAAATTTGGCTCAAAATATTTTGTATGTGTCTGTACTGTAAACCCTCATATTTTTCTAGAGATTTAGTGTGGTGGAGAAGCTCCTTTTTTTCCTTCACCAAGGCTTAGACACATCAATATTCTAGCTACTCACTTTCGAGGCCAATGGAAAATGTGTTCCTAAGATTAAATAGACCTGAGTAACACATAAATTCAGTTTATACTGATGCATGATGTTACATAGTTACTCATACCCTGAATTACTGATGAGTGGAATACACCTGTTGGATGACACACAGCTACTGAACAGTCACTGACCTGCAATTTGCAGACAGAGGTAGGAAAAAACCTTAACTGGAGGTCCTGTACTGAGAGCTAACTTGCACAGAGCACTCCTCACCTCTGGAGCTCCGAGTGTGAAGAGTCCAGTCTACCCATGGAAAGCTGGCTCATACGGGGTTCTTGAAATATTCATAGAAAAATCAAGAACATACATACAGGCACATAGGGAGGGCCCTTTGTCCTGCAATCCACCATCTCCCTCTGCTCCCACTTCCCAAACATAGTGCTTAAAAAATTTACCTAGCCTTGGCTGGTGTGGCTCAGTGGATTACTTGCTGGCCTGCGAACCAAAGGGTTGTAGGTTAGATTCCCAGTCAGGGCAGATGCCTGGGTTGCAGGCCAGGTCCCCATTTGGGGGCGTGTGAGAGGCAACCACACCTTGATGTTTCTCTCCCTCTCTTTCTCCCATCTTTCTCCTCTCTCTAAAAATAAATAAATAAAATCTTTAAAAAAATTTATAAGAAACTTTTAAAACTCAACACCAAATAAATAATCCAATTAAGAAACTGTCAAAAGACCTGAATAGACATTTCTCCAAAGAGGACATACAAGACACTCAACATCACTAATCATCAGAGAAAAGCAAATTAAAACCACAATGAGATATGACCTACACCTGTCAGAATGGCTATCATTAATAAATCAACAAACAAGTGTTGGTGAGTAAAAATTATAAACTTTTAAATCTAGTGCTACATTTAGTTTAAGTAGGTTCACCACATCTATCCAGTATGGGTTTGCTGAAGCCATGCTGCACTTCTAACTAGTCAGAGGACCATGCTTTCCTTTTACTTTAGATACAGAATTGCACACAATACAGCATATATCTAATAATGAGCAGAATCAATGCTGCGTAGATCTGGCATGCAAATCACCATCCTACATCTGAGTCAAGCAAAGAAAGTGTCCCCTCCCCACAACATAATAGTTCCTCCACGAAACCTAGCCACATCTGTGACATGTCTCTCTAGTAAACCAAACTGCCCTTTGGCTTACAGATGTGTTGAAGAATATTATAAAACTAATGAGATTTTATGATTAATTGTTCCACTTTGGAAAATATGATGAGAGTATACTAAGAAGAAAAATACTCCTGTATATAATAATTACAACTATTTATCTGAATGTTTTTAACATTAACATATAAAAAAATCATGATGGGCCTGAAATTTGATGAACTAAATGTTATGCTGTCTGGGGTTTGCTTCCAAATAACAAGGTGGTAGCCTGGGAAAATGACAGGTCATGCATTAGTCACTGTGTGAGCTGGGGGACGGGTGCACTGGAGTTCAATGTAGTAATCTGTC